>JBBPDI010000032.1:12854716-12879137 GCA_037974545.1 Cucumis variabilis | reverse complement strand
TTAAAATAATTCTTATTTAAAACAAAAACATCTTTTAATTCAAATCTTTATTTTTTTAATTCAAATTTTTATTTTTAGTTTAAATTCTTAATTTAACACATTTTAAACTTGTTTTTAATTCAACGCATTTTAATATTCACCGGTCACGTTTTAACTAATTTCTTAAAATACTTTTCTCACATTTCAACTAATTCACATGTTAATTAAATTTTTTTAAAAGATTAAACTACAAAGATAGAGAATTTTTTTTTAAAAAAAATAGAATCAAGACTCGACCAAAGAAGAAGAACAAAAACTACATTATTTCACTAAATAGTTTTGAAAGAACACTAATTTGATAAATAGTTTTTGAAAAATTAATATAAACATAAATTGAAAAATAAAAATAGTTAGAAAGAAATTTTATCAATTTAAAAATATATAAGAACACAATTTTTAATAAGTTTTAAAAACAATGAAATTCAACCAATTTTCCATGAAAAATAAATTTTTTAGTCAAAGAGAGAAAAATAAATTGATATTAAATTAAAAAACAAGAATTTAAATTTTCCTACACTTGAAATAAGAAAGAAAAAATAAAATTTAAATGGGATAAAGAAGTTAAAATTTATATGAAAAAAGGGAGAGGGAAAGAAATGAGCGAATCACATGGAGAGAGAATACAAAAAGTTATATGAAAACTAACGAGAAAAAGAAAAAAGAAATGGGTAAAGACTTCTAGACTCGCCCATATAAAAGAAAAAAAAAAAAAGCCAAATAGGAGAGAATAAAAAATGGAGCGAAAGGAGATCTACATTATTTTTCTAAATCCTTTGAAAAAACCCTTATTTTGATAATAGTTTTCAAAATCGTAATATTAATATAATATTTTTAAAATAGGTTTACAAAATTTCTGATCAAATTTTAGAGTTTTATTTTAATTAACAATATAACATTTCAAACTAAAATAATTTCTAAAATTCATATCCTAAAGTAAATTACACATGATATATATATATATATATTATTTACGTCTTATAAAAATATTGAATATTTTATTAAAAAGAAGAAAAGAAGAAATCAAACAATAAACCTTGAACCAAAACCCTCACACTAGATTTATCAATTTGAACATATTTGAATTGCTATTTCCATAAAATGTTTTCTTCAAAGTATATATTGTGAATAAAATATGGATGGAACCTATTTGTTACCAAAATGTGACTCTTTTAATAAATGCCTAGCTATTTGAAAGTTAATTTAAAAGAATGTCATGTTTTACCTTTGTCAAAACGTTTCTAGATATTGTATCACATGTAAATGTTGTTGAATAAGGTTTGAGTTGTTTGGCACCGAGAAAGAAAACCTAGTGGTATACATTTTTTCTAGCACCACCATACATGTTGGTTGGAAGGTTAGTAGAAGAATGAATTCCATCTTCACAAGTTATCCGAAACAAAGAAAGAAGGCCTTCAGTTTATGCATCATTAAATTATCACTCATTTATTGGATAAATTAAATCCTTTGCACAGTGACGGCGGCTAGGGTTTCTTAGGAAAGAAGATAAAAAAAAAAACTCTTTTTTTTTCTCTTTTATTTCCTGAAGTACGATGCCCTACACATTTATAACCATTAATAAAAATAATTATTTTTATTTCTTTTTTCTTTCTAAATATATATATATATATATAATATTTTTTTATCATTCCCTTTCCTCAATCAATTCATTATCTCTTCCTCACCAATCAATATCAATAATCTCTCTCCTCCTTGACTGATATTATTTTCCAACAATATTCTATCACATAATTAATTATCTTTACTTTTACATTTAATTATTCATACAAAGCTAAATAATTAATATCGCACACGTCCTAAAAGTTTGGATATTACATAAACTTTGACAACGACTTTCTAGCAACAATCATCGACCAGCTTTTGATCACTGTTTTTTATTGACGGATGCCGACCAACCTTCTATCACCATTTTCTGCTGCTAACCAACCTTTAGTCACTAATTTTTTTGTTTACTGTTGTTGGCTAACTTTCAGTCACTGTTTTCGAGTGATTATCATTATTGGCAATCCTCTAACTAATGTTTTTCGACCATCGCCACCAAGCAACCTCTAGCTACTGTTATCCAACGACCACTAACGACCAACTTCCAAATGATCCTCTTCTTGGCAATTGTTGTTGGCCAACCTCTACCGATTTCTTTCCAATAACTGTGGTCAAAACCAATTTTCCATAACGTAGTCGGCTAACTTCTAACAACTGTTTTCCAATAATCACCAGTAATCATTTTTGCCAACCTACGATCATCATTTTTGAACGACCATGGTCAATCACCTTCGACCACCATCTTTAGTGACTATTTTTCGACCAACTTTTGACAATAGTCTCCCGATGCCTATTGTCACCCAATTACTTCTTGCGGCTATTGTCGATATCCTCCGATTATCATTTTTCAACGACTACTGCTGGCCACCTTTGACAACCATCCTGAATAACCTTTGACCAACTCTCTATCACCTCCATATTGTAATGTAAAATTAATAAAAATACTTTTAATATATATATAAAATCAAACAAGCTTTTATATAAAAGCAATCTTGAAAAATTGTTGTCTAACACATGGGTGATTTTATTTTAAGGAGTTTTCATTAAAAATGTTTAAATCAAAATGCATTTTTGAAAAATAAAATTTTTTCTTTTAAGTTATTTAAAACAAACCCTAAACTTAGAACTGTAAACAAAAAATGAAGATTAATTGAAATTAAAATAATCAGAGTAACCTAACCTAAAATTTGAAACTTGACAAGGGTTTTAAGTAAAACAAAATGGAAATTTTGCTAAATATATAAAACAATCTATTTCTTTACTAAGTGGATGGGTATAATTCAAACCTATGAACTTAAAAGTCATAGTACTAACACTATATCCATTCAATTATACTAACTTGGATAAAAGAAATTCATGATTAATTAATTATAAAGAAAATTACATCAAATGATAAAAACATTTAGAAAAAAATAACATAGGACTATCAGAAAGTTATTAGAGAGTTATCATAGGACTATTAGAGTGTTACCAATTTTAAATTTTCTAATTTTACAATTTAAAAAATATAATGACATAAACTTTATTATCATAATTTTTTTTTCTATTGTTGCAAGTTCTCCTAATAATAATATTACCCGTGATCACTTCAGCAACCTTATAAAAGTTCTTAGATAAATGTGTTATTTATTTGCTTATTAAATAAAGTGGTTTACAAACTAATATATATATATTTTTTTAATTTCCTTCAATATTTAACTTTTAGTTTTTTTCTACATATAATTTTAATTACTATAGTTTTACTTAATAAATTAATTTTAAGCTCCAACTAAGCACTTAGGTAGTAATTATGTATGCTTTCTTTGAAATTAAAGTTTTCATTTAAATTTATATACCTAACATGTTGTATTAAAAATGAATTTTAATAAGGAATTAATTAACTCTTAAATATAAGGATCTTTTGTAGGAATAATAAAAAACCAAAATATTGACAAAAATCCGTTAAATAAAATTTTGCTAAATATGTAATCAAAACTTTTTAATTAACTATGCCCTAAGTTAGTGGTAATTAATATGCAACTTTCTCTTGAAATTGGATGATTGATCGCTTGTTTCAACCATTGTTATATGTTTTTAGTTAATTATACCTAATTGATACTAAAAAATTAATATTTATTTTGGTCCTAAAAAACTAAAAAGATTGGTGCAAGTTATTTTTTTCCTAAACTTTGTATCTTTTTCTATTTTGATAAGTGAATTTCTAAAAATGTATATCTTAGCTCCTGAATTGTTTAAAATATTATATTTTGATTCTTGTCGATGAGATTTCGTTCACTCTAACGAAATGATGAGATGACTTTTATATTTAAATGACTATGCCAAATAAATAATCACTTACCATAATATTTAGGGTTTTAATTCTCAATTAAAGGCTCAATGGTAAATTGGTGTTTTATTGGAGAACTTAAAAAATTATTCTTCTAAAATTTGATAATTTCCACTTTGGCACATTATCATTTCACTCAACTTTCTCAATTCATATGCTAGATGCAATTTATCCCAATAAATTTTTTTCTGCTTCAAGTTTGAGATATTTTGTAATCCATTGAGTTTTTTTTTCTTCCTTCCAATTCTTTGTACTTTTTTTAAGAGATTCATGATTCTTTGTGGGAATATTTATTTGCAATTTCATAGAGTTTATTTTATAAAGGGTTGTACTTATTTTATTTTACCTTGTTATGGATGTTAATACCAATATGTCGTTCTATTTTTTTTAATTATATTCAATGTCCTTTTTTTTATTTACTTCAAGATTTTCATTTGAAAAATAAGTAAATAAATAAGGATGGAGAGGGGAAAATATATGAGATATTTAAGTTTTTAGAAGAAAAAAAAGGAACAAAGTTTTTATTTTGAGTTTATTTGATTCAAAATGTGTTAATTATGTTTATCTTTTTGGCATAAATGATTTATTTAAAGTTCTTGATTATTTATCAATTTAATTAATATGATGAATCTAGAGTCTAATCATCCAAATATAAAAATCAAACCATCATTATGTTAAAGAGTTAACAAAATTTTAACGAGACTAAAGTAAGCCTTTTTTAGAAGTTTGAGTCACTAAAACAGACGCTTTTAAAAATTTAGAGACCAGAATAGAATAAGATTCAAAGTTTAGGGATCAAAATAGGATTTCAATCTTAATTATATATAAATTTAAATAATATTTTAGTATATGATCTTTCACTTAAAAGGTTCACTTGAGTCTCTACATTGAAACGGGGGTAAGATGGTTTTGGTGTTAGTGTGCTATTAAGAAAAGTAAAGGAATTATGAGGTGACAATCTTTTATTTTTTAATAACACCACACCACCAACGATCATATTGAATTTTTTTTTCCTGTAAGTACATATTAAAAGTATAGAACAAAATAGTATTTAAACTCTATATTTAATATGGCTTAATTAAAACCAATTAATTGAGTTGAATAGTTATTGCTATTATTATATGTTCATTATGCCAATCATGATTACTCCAAGTTACAATCATCAACTCCAACCAACATAGCTTATATGAATTTATTATTATTTTTAACCTTTACTCAACAGGTCTTTAATAGTACAAATTAACTACTCATTTAATAGAATCAAAATTTCTTTTAATTAATTGATTAAAGTTTGTAGTTAACTTTAATTATTTATTTATTGTTCCATTAAGCTACCTAATTATCACATTAAAGTTTTCAACTAACCAAACCCACAATCCGTGGAAAAGAAAAGAAAAGAATGATCACCAATAGTGAGTTTTTCTCTTCTTCTGTATTCTATTAGTTTATAGAATTAACATGGTTAGGTTCTCTCAGTTTGTTTTTCTTTTGTACTTCACTGTTTATTCCAAAAGCATAAACATTGAATGCACAAGAAGACGATCAATCACTTTGGTTGGGATTGATCCCATCACATCAAATTTCATTCATGCTCATTGTCTTTGAATTTTCATCTTAAATAAATTGTTAGATATTCATTGATCGATAGTTTTGACATAGTACTGTTTAAGGTTGTATATTTTGTAACTCTAGATTTAAATTTTGTCCAAATGCTAACCCTATAAAACACCTTTTCTATCCTTTTTTTTAAAAGCCTTGACATCTCATGTTATTAAAAGGAACCTTTTATTGAATTTTTGTAGTTATATTAGATTCTATAATAGAGTATATGAAGCTGTACCTTATATATTGCTCTACAAACACTTTATAGTGTTCTATTTTTATTAAAGTTATAATATGTTTATTCACTAAAATAATTTGTTATCTTTAAGTTACAATAACAAATTTTAAATGCTATAATATAGTATTTATAGCCTTAATCTGATGTCATTACAATGTTATTTAATCTCTTCTAATTGCTATAACTATTATGCTAATCTTTCGATAGCATTTCTTCTTTGCTATATGATTTTTCCATAGGTTTTATGTATACTTCTTTCTTAGCAATATAATTCTTGATATAATTTACTCTTGTTGCTAGAAATAGATTCATCTTATCGTTTGAAAGTCATATATATCAATTAATTAAATAATGATAAATTTTACAAATTACTCATTTTTTAGTTAAAATCTAGACACACCAAATTTCATAACACATTAAATACCATGACTTCCATTCATAATTGAAATTTTGTAATCTATTAAGTTACAAAATAAGGTATTCAATAAATTAGTTCTCAAAATTATACAAAGTTCACCAAGTGTTCAAGATTACATAACACTACAAGAATTTTAGTTTATGTTAGACAGTTTTTTCTAGCAACGAAAAAAAATTGTGGGCAAAGATATGATGTGCCAACATAATTTTTTTGCCGAAAAAAATATATACGTGGACAAAAAATTGTGTATTGCGTGGGCATATCATCGTTTTTGCCTATGGAAATATATACGTGGGCAATAAGTTGTGTGGTTGAAAGGAAAATTTTTATGTTGGATTTTTGTCGACGTTTATTTAGTTTATTGGCCATGTATCGTGTGTGGGCAAATATTTTAAATATTTACCAACATAATTTATGCTGCGAAAAATCCCACATTTTCTTCTCGTCGAATGCCGGTTTCACCCTAAACTCGTTCACCTCAACAAACGGCCCGTTGAACAGTTCCCCAACTTTGACCCCCCTGATTTTCTTCTCCCCAACAATTCTTGCAGAACCTCCTCCGACGCCAATTTAACTCCTCTCTGGACGGGTCATTAAATGACTCCTCTGCTTCTTGCCAAACAGCACCACTACTTCCAATGGTTGGTAATAATTTTAACTGAAGGTTGATAATTCGTATGGATATAACTAATGTTTCACTTAGAGATATGCTATAATATATACTATATTATATAAAACTATATATATTATTGCTATATAACGAAATATTAATTAAATATATTAAGAATTTAAAGTGTTACATTGACACTTTTTAACTTGTTTATAGAGTTATGTTGATATTTTCACACTTTTTCGGTTGGCATTGATATTACGTGCGGATATTCTTCAACTACAATAGTCAATCATGCATATATTTCATAAACTTGAGTTATAATATGTTGTGACTATCCTGCAACTGCGGTAGCCAATCATGCATATTTCATATTTAATGTATGTTTTAGTTGTAATATGTTGTGACTATTCTGCAGCTATGATAGTCAATCATGCATATATTTTATATTATTGTATGTTTTAGTTGTAATATGTTGTGACTATCCTACATATATTTTGTAGGCTTGAGTTTTAGTCATACTTGGGTATAGCTGTAACTTATTATGAACTTAGACACTTTTGAGATATTTTGTAGTTGGTTTTTAGTTTGAATTTAGTAGTTTAAACTTGTTTTGGGAGTTAAAGTGTCACTTATACCATTTCTAGAGATTTTGGAGTTGGTTTTGAGTTAGGAAGGTACACTTGGACATTTGTAAGTTGTTTTGAGATTTAACTTGTTAAATTCCACTTAAACACTTTTTAACTTATATTCTTGAGTTAAATTGCCACTTAAACACTTTTTTGTGATATTTTGTGTTTGATTATGAGTTTGGAAGGCACACTTAGGCATTTTGAATTTTTTTTTTGAGACTTAAGACATTTTTAAGGTGACTTTAGTTTGAAAGTCACACTTAAATCATTTTTAGCCTGTGTTGATAATTACTGTCAACATTGATCATTTTTAGATATTTTATGTTTGGTTTGAGTTAGAAAGTTACACATAGACATTTTCTAAGTTGTTTTGAGATTTAAGACACTACAATAAAATGGAGCTATCTCGACGCACAAAAAAGCGTTGAGATAGACAAAATCGGGACACAAAGCTTACCTCGATGTCATAAATTTTGTGTCGACAATGATCCTCTGCTCAGATGTAGTGTTGAAGACATTTGGACAACATAACACTTCCCCAACGTAATGCATGAAGATGTTGGGGAAACATTTCATTTAAATAATAATTTCCATTTTCCCCGACACTATGAATGTACACGTCGGGGATGCTCCAGCTACGGCCGATGTGGAAGTGTACAACGTCAGAAAAAATAGAAATTATTTTGTAATTTTATGGTTTCTCTGACGTTTACGTGCATAGCGTCAGGATTTGGTCAAACTATGCCGACATAAGCGTTGACCATGTCGGAAAAAATTTAACCTTTACATAATTAATTTTCAACTTCTAAGTTCTTTAATTTCTTACCGGTGATATATATCTAAATTTAATTTTCTGTCATTGTAGGTTAGAAAGCATGGGAAAACTGGTGTTCGAGGTGCTAAGTAGATTGGATTTTTAGTTTTTTTTATTTCATTTTTAAACCTACTATACTTTTTTCATATTTGAATTAATTTTAATTTAAATTCGATTTGATATTTTAATTATATTTTATTAATTTTACTTTAGTTGTTTTCAGAATTTGATTGAATTTAAATCGAATCAGGGTCCAATAGAAAATAATAACAATAATAATAAATAAATGAATATTTTAAAAGTTCTTCCTGACGCATGATGTGTCAGAAATGGATGCCTATATCAACCCTGTGTCAGGCCAATGTCCTCCGACGCTGAGTTGGACATTCCCTATTACTAACGTACATGTAGACGTTGACAATACCATATCGTCGATGCATTGACTGGATGTCAACAATATGAATCTTGTGTCGAGAAAAATGTATGGTTGACATTGTTCGGTTCTTGTGTCGGCTTTGCCTTTTTCGACAAAGTACCACCAACACTCTCCTCGATGTGGCTCTCTACGATGGAAGAGACATTATCGATGCATTTTGTGGTTTTTGTCGACGCATGTATGTGTCAAGATAAGTACCCCTACTTTTCTTGTAGTGAGACACTTAGTAGGTGGGATTTTGCTAGTTTTTAGTTTGAAAGTTACCTTTGAGTAGTTTTAACTTGTTTTGAGAGTTAAAGTGCTACTTAGTCCAGTTTAGATATTCTTGAGTTGGTTTTGAGTTAGGAAGGTACACTTGGACATTTGTAAGTTGTTTTGAGATTTTAATGGAGACATCTATGAACATGTTATTAAACCATTTCAATGTCGGTCTTGCTTTGATGTCTGTTTTAAATTGACATTATAGATCTTCTGTGTCAGTTTGTCACATGTTTTTGTTAGTAATTGTTGATAAAATGTATGCGATCAATTATTGAAAATAAGGCAAATATAAATATATTTCTTTCTTACGCCAACAAATCAATAAAATTAATATCATTTTAAAAAGAGAAATTTTTAAAAATAGTAGATTTTACAAAATATTTACAACCTATAGCAAATTCTATCACTAATAGTCATTGATATGTTATAGTGATAGAAGACTATCAGTGATAGAATCCAAAATTTTGCTATAGCTCGTAAATATTTTAATTTATTTTGTTATTTTTAAAAATGTCCCTTTTAAAAATTATAATATTTCTCTTTTACTTCTATATATACAAAATGAAAATTTAATATTGTGTTTATATATAAAATAACTTGACTCGAACAACAAAGAAAGCAAGAAGTTTAATTAAGTAATTTATCAACAAGTTACATTAACCCAAACCTACAACCAACAACCTTTCACAAGTTAGAAATGCAAAGAAGTACACTATTACAAAAACAGACTCTCTTGACATTTTGAAACCGTCATTGAAGCCAGTGTCAAGAAAGTCAAAGTTCTTGACGGTTGATAAAAATGTCAAGAATATTGAACGTTAACGTTTTATAAATGTCAAATATACAAATTTTCATGATAGTTAAAAATTATCAAGTGTATGAGTGTTTATGACAATTTAAAAACGTCAAGAGTATAAATGATCATGACATTTAATAACTGTCAAAAAATTAATTGTTTATAACATTGAAAAGCCGTCAAGGATACATTTATTTATGACATTTTAAAATCGTCAAGCATGTACTTTTAATGACATTTAAAAATCGTCAAACATGTTTCAATTTTTTTTTAAAAAAAATTGTAATTCAATAATATTTTTGTTCTTGTATTGTGCTCCAATACTCTTGACGATTTTTAAATGATTCAGAATAAAAAAAGACTAATGTCGGCATATTAGAGTTGATCCTGTCATTACACATAATTTTCATCAAATGATTATTTTAACACAAAACTAGTACACATATAAATAAGAACTTTCATATAAACACTAACATAGATAACATTTTTACAAAGAAACGAAGTGCAGGAAATCTATTGAATTTTTCCAAAGGGACAAATACAAGCAAAATAGAAACTAAACCTTGGTAATATATTTTTATAAAGAAACTAAATACAACAAGGTATTGTTGTGAATAACAAAATTAAAATAAGTCTTGTCACTAATCAAACATCAATCACTTGGTAGTTTCATCACTAAGAGTAGATCGATCGGATATTGGTGCAAAACCTTAGTGATTTGAAATGTGTAGATGTTCCACTTCCACACCATTAATGTCCTCCATTTCATCTTCTTCACCGTCAGAATCTGCATCTCCTTCAAGTCCATTTTCAATAAACTGCATATTCTACCAACATCGGTATATGGCTTGATCAGTGGTCAATTTGGGCATAGGTCATTCTGACATATCGTTGAAATATCACAATAATTAGGTAAAATACACCTCCACCAATATCAAGTTTTTCAGTTGTTTTCTGTCATTTCCATTAAGAGATTGAATTAAACTAATCTAGCCAAAAGTCACACCACAAGGAACAAAATGAACTATGACCTTGAAAATAGCAAGTCTATTATGAATAAAGCAGGCTTGACTTTGCAATATCAAGTTAACAAGAGGTGTATGTCGATGCATTAAACTAAAGCTTGATTGGATTGATTTTCAGAAGGCAACATATAATGCATCAGATAAAATTAACTAAGTACAGTACATTTTTAAGCATAGTTTTTCTCCAAACATACAATCTTGGGGTACGAGATCTTCACGGTTGACACTCATCTATTTATAGATTAAAGATAAGATTAAATGGTTTTCATCATGCTAAGAGATCAGTTGATGGTCCTTTCTATCAATATTTTGACAAAAAATCTGAGAAAACAAAGAAAATGATATCTTTGGCCCAAGTTATCTGCGGAAGCAATAATAGCTTCAAACACATAAGGGCAATGTCTGTAAAAATAAAACTATAAAATTAAGTACCAATAATCTCCAACACTTGATGGCAAAATTATAAATGTTCATTAAAATATTAGCTAAAAGGTTAAACTCAAGAAGATAAATTAGGGTACTATTTATTCCTTTTAAAATATTCTAAACATATAACATAGAAAAATTGACATAAAGAAATGGATACAGTATACTGACTAAAATAAAATAGCATGTCATGCTTGTGAAATAGTTAAAGCAACCTAAAAAACCACCATCAAATCAACAAACTTAAAAATCCAGATCAATAGATAATTAAATGTTATGATTCAATCCAAGTTTAACAACAAAATAATACAACTATGAGGGAAGTTTTGTTTCTTCTAAACTCTGCAAGTTTCGTTACATATTTGGAAAAAAATATGTCTAAAGTTACTCACCAATTTGATATAAAAGATAGAAGAATACCAAATAAGAATATCATACCATGACAAGTCCGGTCTTTTCACATACAAATGCATCTCCAATTTGGTAATATGTACATGTTTCTCTAGAACAAGTGTGATCTAGGACTATCTTATCATTCAAGCCTCTATTACTTTTCCATGTAGATACTTTATCAACCATGGTCCTATCAAGAATTATTTGGTCATCCTGCACCTGCAAATAATGGTTAATGGTTTGTTTAGTCATCAGAAAAAATAGAATAAATAAAGACTCAAGAGAGATATAGCCTAGGAGAAACCTATAAAACAAATTTAAAAAATATCATTATTCAATCCTATCTTTAATTAACAAGAGGACATAGAGACAGAAACTATATCTATAATTATTTACCACCGTTCAAAGCTTGTTAGAAAATAAAATATCTGAGAAGAGGATCTTGACTTTTCTTTGTTGCTTGTATTTCAGAAGTATTAAAGAAACACTTGGAAGAAATAGTTGACACTTATCACCATACAACTATAGTCAGTAATAAACATTAGAAAGAAAAATTACCCTTTTGTAAGTTGAATATGGAAAATTAAACATTAGAAAGATACTTTAACAGAAAAACCTATAACTGATGAAGCATAGCCTTAAAAAATGCTCCAAAGACTTCATAGATGCTTGACAAACCTCCAAAAGAAGTTGATGACTCAATCTCCTAAAAAAACAACCCATGTCAACTAAGCTATAATAAGTAATGTCATGTATAATCTATGTTGAGAATGTGAATCTAATCTGTACAAATCTTCTACAATTTTGGCCATCAATTTCTACTGCTAAGAGATTTTCATGCATTACAAATGAAACCTAGGAAAATAAAATGAACTAACTAAACTCATTTCTTTTTTAAAGTGATCATAAGAAAAAAAAGCTATTGCACACCTGAGTAAGCCAAATAAATTTTATTATTTGACCGTAATTTTTAAAGTGATCATAAGAAAAAATAGCTCTTGACCGTAATTTTCTTTTCAATGAAATATAGAGAGAAAGAATAGGGAAGATATTAAATTTTATTATTATTATCGTTATTATTATTATTATCATCATTATTATTTTTTTTATTATTGCTATATTCTTTTATTATTATTTTTACTTTTATTATATTTCTATTACTGTTTTTTTTGTACTTTTTTACTTACTGTTGATATTATCAATAATAATAATAATAATAATAATTATTATTATTATTATTATTATCATCATTCTTATTACTTGGGTTATCATTATTGCTTTTATTTCTTTTATGCCCGTTTGCTACTTTCTTTTCTTTTTTTTTCTTTCATTATTTATACTTGTCTTTTTTTTTTTCTTTCCTTATTTTATTTATTGTTATTATGTTTCTTTTCTTTTACTTATTCACATTACTTTTTTTTAAATGTAACTCTTTGTATTTAAAATTTTTAATGTTTTAAAATCCTTCCAATTTAAATTTTTTGATGTTTTGAAATAAATAATTTTTTTTAATCATTTAGAAAATTTGTCTCTAATGTTATAAATGTTTTATGTTTTTCAAAACCTTCAAAATTAATCTATGATTTCATAAGGTTTTCTAAATCAGTCTTTTCTAAAAAACTTATACTGTTTTCCTTAAACAAAATCCTATGATGGAATCTAAAAAATTTGGTTGTTCGATTTTCTAGAATTATTGAGGTGAGGGATCACATCTGTGGAAGTCCGAGATTTAATCCCAAGAAAAAATGAATTTAATCAATGTTTTAAAAAAAAAATTATTCGAAGACTAGCCTATGATTGATTTTAATTGTAATAATTTCTCATTTTGTTAAGGGAAGTTTCCTTCAATATATAGTCTAATTAATGGAATATTATTCTACTTATTTTATGAGATCATTGCTTCAAACATTGGAGTAATGAGGGGTAAAATAAGACATTAGTTTTAAAATAAATTTAAAAATATTTTCAATTCAAGATTTGAAATTTGGCCACCTTTTTTTTAAATGGGTGTTGTGGGGTGCTAATACCTTCCCCACACACAAATGACTCCCGAACTTAACTCTATTTTTTGTAGACCATTTTTTAAGAAAATTGTTTACTTTATTTCAGTGTCCAATCACACCGTAACAAAGATTGGTGGTGGCTCCTATTTTCTTTTAAAACTAACTCTTTTGAGAACGTCGGCCGCTTCGCGTCGTCTCGGGTATATGGCGACAAGAAGATGATCATAACATGTGACTTGTGTTGTAAACGCATAAGTATTTAGAAATACAGCTTGCATAAGTGTCATACCTGTTTTACACGATAATCATGTTTTAACGCAGGATAAGTGGGAAGAAGAAAGGAGAAAATATAGGACATCCCGCACAAAGGCTACATGATGGGAACTGGGTTGGCAATCAACAACCCGAGTCAGGAAACCACAACATCACGCGAGGAAAGCTCACTAGAAGAGAAGGATGACAATTGGAGTGTGACTTCACGGGACCTGATGTCAATGCTAACACTCTTAGAGGAATAGAAGTTACTTGTTGAAAAGCAGCCTATACAAGCACTTCGTCCTCACCAAGAGAGGGAGGTTTGGATGGACCATTAAAGGACTGTATAGGTTCGTTGAAAGAGCTTGTAGCTAGGATAGAGAAGAAGAAGGCTACTCCTTCCGATCTCATAACTTGTAACATTGTTCCATATCCCTATCCCTCATTTAAGTTTACATTCTTTATGTTGTGTGTTGTACATATTGTATATTGGCCTATGACATACATTCTTTGTATTTTTTTAAACATACATAAAGCTTCAATCCAACATCTCTATACTTTCCATATGTTAGTGTATTCGTTGTAGCTTGGGTAGGTGATAAGTTCTTGATAAGAAGAATTGCTTATAAGCTATATCGCTTTAGTTGTGCTAATTGAATCGCCAGGTAGCGTTAGTTGCCAACTACCTATAATGGAAAGTGGCTAGAACCTAATTAACATGAGCGAGGAAGATTTCCATCTCTCCTTGCGAGGTTATTCCTAACATTTGTATCCTGACAGGAGAGCAAGTGTGGATAGTGGTACTGAGAGGTAGTAATCCTTAATCGCGGAAGCCTATATGAGTTATAAGTAAATCCTTCTAGATATAACTCACAAAGTCGTACTTAGTCATATGGATCACCAAAAGTGACCATGTGTGGCATATAATGACTTCGAAAGAAGCATGCCTTAATCATAAATATGGTTTAGTGAGTTACGTCACATTAAGCTTATCACATTATTTAGTTGCTCGACAATACATAAACATTCTTCCGTTTATTTCTTTGAGACAAGTTAGTTTGCATCATCACACCTTCTTTTGAGCCTCGCTTTACAGTCTCTCGCTGTATAGCTAGCTAGTTTTACATATGTTATTCTTTAATTCTTTTAATTCGCCTAAATGATAAGTGAACCCTAGAACTAACGTCTGGAAACAATTTTCTGTTTTTGACTCTAGATCACTCAGGTAAATCTACTATTTCGCTTGCACTTGGGCAAACAGTAGAAAAACTTGTACTTAACGAGGACTTATGCATCATGCGATGAAGATGTACATAGTGAGCATCTTACATGCTATGATCATGACCCATGACTCATTTCCTAGAATTGACGCATGCTATACATAGAGTTACGATGAGCGCATTAAGCACAATGATCTATCTTAGTGATGTATTGCAATTGTGCGGTACACATACGAAATTATTAAGTCCAAATGCATAACTAGTGGGTAGAGCAATGTTTACAACCAAATAAATAAAATAAGCTAATTAACAACTAACAAATAATACTAATTGTCTTGAAAAATAAATAAATAACAAATACTCCAGAAATACGTAGCATATAAATAGCCAAAAAACTATTGCAAATGGTTTTTCTTAAAATGAAAAAAGAACATTCCTTGATATGAGTCTATAAAATAATTGTGATTATTTACCTAATACAATTTAATCATTTTTCCTATCTTTCACAACATATTAGGGTCGCTTTAAAACCATCACACTTTTTTTCTTTTTAGTATTATTGTTGGCGATATTTGTAAAAGAAGCTCAGTTGGCAAATATAGAGACATGCAACCCATTTGAGATGAGAGTATGTTTATGGGCATACACTATGTCAACAGGGCCATCATCATTATCTTTATGTTATTGTCAATACAAAAAAAATCCAACGTCCTAATTTTATTTACAATCTCCTAGCACAAAAAAAATCATCTCTCAATGTAGAATTACCCTCCCCCCTTCCTAGAATAATTATCGGTATCCAATTCATTGTATTCTATATGAAATGAAGGTATATAATAAAAAAAATTATGAAAGAATAAAGTTATACAACATTCATATTCTTCACTAGAAGAAATCTGGGCTTTAGTGTCAGGTGAAGAAAATGAAAAATTGTCTTTAATGTCGTTTTTGAAAAGGTGGATCATTAATATCGATTTTAAACCGACATTAATGATAAGGGTTTAATGTCGTTTTTAAACCGACATTAATGATCCACCTATTTTTAATTTTTTCTTTATTTTTTTGTATTTTACAAAAACTGACATTAATTACCCTCTCAATTTTTAATCTTTTTTAGGTTTTAAAAACTAAATTTTTTCCTCTCTTTCTTACTCTTCTCTTTCTTACTTTACTCTTTCCTATCAATTTTCCTTTTCTTTTCTCCAAGTTGATTTCTAATTTTCTTCTCTTCTTAATCTGTGACCCTAGATCATGAACGGCAGCCAATCTTCATCATGCCTAGTCGTCATTGTGCCCAAAATTAATCCCTCAAGTCAATCGTCATCGTACTTTGACTAGAAGCTAAGAAACCCCTTCTTCCCATTCATCTTCGAATCCACCTTTGTGCCAGTTGTCTTCGAATCCAACCACCTTGTCCGATCGTCATTGTGCTTCTGCGGCAAGAATCCTTCGTGCACAGTCATCTTCAAATCCACCACCCTCGCCACCATCGTGTGCCCAGCCGACCACTACCACTTACAAGCTTGGATCTGGTAAGTACTTTTTTGTTTTGAAATCACTTACCTAAGCTCGAATCTAGTATATAAGGTTAGAACTGGTATACTTACCCTTGCGAACCGTGGCCAGATCTGCATCCAAAGTGCTGCCCGTTGAATGCCTTAAACGATTCCAAAGTAAAAAAAATGTAAGTTTCACTTGCTCTTGTTTGATTTCGAAATCACTTATCTAAATTTACTTTGATTTTTTATTCTTTTCTAGATGATTGTGATTGCATGGCTGTTGGACTTGTGATTGTGATTTTTGTAGAACTTGTGATTGTGATTTTTGATATCATGTGTATGGTGATTTTTTATTATTGATATCATGTGAGGAAGTTACTGTAAGTAAAAAAAGGGAAAAAATTTTCAGAAAAGGAGGAAAGAAGAAGAAGATGGAGAGGTTAATAATGGGAAATAAGTAATGTTTTTAATTTTTTTTATTTTGGTTAATTTTTGTTTATGTTTATGTGATGTAGTAATAGTTTGTGAATCCAAGGAGATGGAAAAATTTGGAGAATTTGATGAAGGATGATGGAGTAATGAAGAACAAGGGTAGTGAGTTTATATGGAGAAAGATGAAGATGGTGACGATGAACTATGAATTTTCCATTGATGAGAGTATCAAAAACCATTTGGAACTGAAACTTTTGAATCTGTTTTTTCTTTTAAATTAAATATAAATATATACATAAATTTTGACATGAAAAGAATTTAAAAGTTGAAGCAAGAATCAAATATAGTTGAATTTGAATCCAAAACCTTTTTATAATTGAACTATTTTTCTTTCTCAATTTTGATTTTTGATCTGGGATGTATTTTGAAAATGTTAGAGATGTAACTTGAAATGAATGATTGAAAGAGAGAGGGAGAAAAAAAGGGTTTGGAATTAAATTATGATTTAAATTAAGAAATGTATATCAATTAAATTTTAAAAAATGGAGAAAAGAATGTATATTGATTAAATTACTTCATTTTTTAATTAAGAAATGAAGTAAGATATATGTCATATTGATGGTTAAGAAGTTTGGAATTATATGTCATAAGAAATCCTTAAATTTTTGTTTCACTTCCTTCATTTGGTTATATGACAGAATGATGGTTAGAAGTTTGTGTTTGGTGTTTGTAGATGGTTTTAATTTGATATTTGCTTGTTACTTGATTAATACAATTGCGAGTTTTGTAGCTGTGTGAGTGTATATTTAGAGGTTTTTTTTATTGTTTGGGTGTATATAAAACTTGTTGGTATTAATTTGAGATTTTAAGTATTATTGTAGATTATAGTTAAGTTTACAAGTTTAAGATTACTTAATTATGTTTTTTTTTTAGATTAAGTTGCAAATGTGTAACTGTTGCGTGTTGCATGTTGCATGTCATCAATTTTCAAGAGAATTTTGTTTATGTCTTGGCTCTCTTCGAAGTAAAGTTAACGAATATATTCATGAAGTCACAAATGTGTAAGTGTACTTACGGTTTATTTTTTATTTCATTTTATTGTCTTCTAATTCTAATGTTTTCAAATGTATCAAGGATTAAAAATATGGCAAGCTAAACTTGATTTACAACATTATCGGTCAACTCCAAAATGGAAACCTATAAAGGTAATTTGCGTTGGCACATAATTATTTTCAATGAAACATAAGAATAATTTGTATCCAATTTATATACATGCAATGTCCTCATCAATTGGATTTTGTAGTGTGTGGGTATTATGTCCAAAAGTATATGAACGAAATAGTGCATAGTTCTAGTACTCCCATCACTAGCCTTTTAAGTTTCTACCTGTCTCCACGTGTTCAAGACGACGCGGAGCGACCGACATCCTCAAAAGAGTTAGTTTTAAAAGAAAATAGGAGTCACCACCAATCTTTTGTACGATGTGATTAGACACCAAAATAAAGTAAACAATTTTTAAAAAATGATCTGCAAAAAATAGAGTTAAGTTCAAGAGTCATTTGTATGTGGGAAAGATATTAGCACCCCACAACACCCATTTAGAAAAACGATGGCCAAATTTCAAATCTTGAATTGAAAATATTTTTTTAATTTATTTTGAAACTAATGTCTTATTTTATCCCTCATTATTCCAATGTTTGAAGCAATGATCTCATAAAATAAGTGAAATAATATTCCATTAATTAGATTATATATTGAAGGAAACTTCTCACCTTAAAAAAATGATAAATTATTACAATTTCTTAAAATCTATCATAGGCTAGTCTTCGAATAAAGATTTTTTTAAAACATTGATTAAATTCATTTTTTCTTGGGATCAAATCTCGGACTTACAAAGATGTGATCCCTCACCTCAACAATTCTAGGAAATCGGACAACCAAATTTTCTAGATTCCATCATAGGATTTTGTTTAAGAAAAACAGTATAAGTTTTTAAGAAAAGATTGATTTAGAAAACCTTATGAAATCATAGGTTAATTTTGAAGGTTTTGAAAAACATAAAACATTTGTAACATTAGAGACAAATTTGCTATATGATTAAAAAAAAGTATTTATTTCAAAACATCAAGAATTTTAAATTGGTAGGGTTTTAAAACATTAAAAATTTTAAATACAAGGAGTTACATTTAAGTGAATCTAACAATAAAATTATAATAGTAATGTGAATAAGTAAAAGAAAAGAAACATAATAACAATAAATAAAATAAAGGAAAGAAAAAAAAGAAGGAAAGTATACATAAAGAAAGAAAAAAACGAAAAGAAAGCAGCAAATGGATATAAAAGAAATAAAAACAATAATCATAACCAAAATAATAAGAATGATAATAATAATAATAATTATCATTATTGATAATAAAAACAAGAAATAAAAAAATACAAAAAAAACAGTAATAGAAATATAATGAAAGTAAAAATAATAATAAAAGAATGTAGCAATAATAATAATAAAAACAATAATGATAATAGTAATAATGATAATAATAATAAAATTTAATTCCTTCCGTGATTTCTCTCTCTATATTTAGAGAAAAGAAAATTATTCAAGAGTTTGAATTTAAAAAAAACGTAATGAAATACTCTAAATAATAATAAAAAAAAAAGAACATTTTTCTTATGTCTTTTTCTTTCTCCCTATTTGTTTAGAGTGAAGAAAAAAGCTAAAAGATTTTTTCTAAATGATGACAAAAGAAAAAAAAAAAAAGTAAAAAAAAAAATACTAAATTTTTTCTACATTTTCTTTTATTTCTCTCTATCTTTTAAAAAGACAAGAAAAGAAAAATAAGAATTTGAATCTCCAAGAAATTACTTGTTGTATGAAGTGCGGATCCTTGGGATTAAATCCCTACTAAATGCAATCTCCAACTAAGTTTATTAATTTAACATGGGATTTGATTTGCTTAAGATAAAGTAAAAACAAAGGTAAAGACAATAAGGTAATAAAAAAATAAGAAAAACTCACATTTTGTAGAATCTTTTAGTAGAGATTCGTTCTAAAACATTTCTTCCTAAAGACTCACTCTAAAGAATTTTTTTCTAAGCAATTTTCTTCTCTATAAATTTTATTTCCCTTCTCCAATGACAAATGTCTATATTTATAAACATGGGGTGTACCATAAGTTAGGAAAAAAATAATAAGAATTAAATTAAAATTGGACATTATGAATAAATTAAATTTTATTTCTTCTGTAAATAACATAAATGAGATATTTTGAGATTTTGGGAAAAATTAATTAATAAATTGGATGAATATTAAAAGATTTTTGTTTAAAATTGATTTTCTTTTTTTTTCCTAAAATAATATAAATAAGTCAAAAGATTTTATTAATTTATTTTTTTTCGTAAAATGAGTAGAAATAAGTTTTTAAAAAATATTTTATTTAAAACTAAATAATTTCTTTGATATTAAAAGAATTTATTTAAAATAAATGGATTTGTTTTATTTCCTAAAACGATAAAAGTGAGATATTATGTTATTACTAATTTTTTTTACCTTTTTAAAATAAATAAATAAATAAAATTTTTAGCCATTATTACTAATGTTATTATTTAAGAAAAGATATGTATGTGTAGCTTCATTTTTTATATGTTACAATTAAATAAATGATCTAAACTCATTCTTTTCATACCTTTCTTTTTGTGTAGTTCAATACAAAAAATGCAGATAGGCAAGATGAGATTGATGAGATTCGAACAAAATTGGCAAGTAATTTTGTTAGCCGATTTTTATAAGCTTTTAAATGTTTTTTTTTGTAATATATAAGTTACTAGTTGACTTTAGTTTTTGAAGGAACCGGTTGTTATACATACTTAACTTTTGGATTTTTTCTTGTAGCTTTTTACTTTTAACTTTTGAAGTAAGTGTTGTATTGTAGTTTTTTAGTGTCACTACATTTGTCGTAGTACAATATGGAAGTGTGGAAAATGTGTATTTGTTGTACATACTCTAGTTAGTGGAGGAACTTGTTGTACACATACTTTAGTTTTGTAATATATCATGATCTTACATATTAGTTTTAGATTTTGAGCTTTCACTTATAGCGGTTGCATATAGTGTGTTTATTGATATGTGATTATATATAGGTGTTGGATGATGTGTATTTGCTGTAGTATTATATAGAAGTGTGGAAAAGTGTGCTGGTATATTAGGTGTTGGATCTTGTACATTGTAGGTGAAATAGAAATTAAATATTATTGGTTTGCCATGGAGTAATAGGCATTCTATACCTAGCAAGCTTGCAACAATTTTTTTTATTAGTTTTCCATGGAAGTGTGGAAAAGTGTATGCTGATTTTTCAGGTGTTGAATTCTATAGCTAAAAATATTATTGGTTTGCCATGGAAGTGTAGAAAAGTGTATGCTGGTTTTGTAGGTTTTTTAGGTGTTGAATTCTATAGCCAGAAATTTCTTTTCTTTTCTTTTTTCTTTTTCTTTTTCTTTAGAAGTGTTATTCTTTCAATGTGCAACCTTTTTATGGTTATGCTTTGTGCAAACTGAGTAGTGGGATAGATATACATAAATTAAAATTTGATTTAAAAAATATATATGTTTGTATTATTTTAGAAGTCTTTCAAATAATTAAGGGGTGCTTCGAAATGTTAGGTAAGTATTGTTCCTCGAAACTCTTATTTGTTCAATATATAGTTTTCTCTTATCAACTAGATATGATACCAAAGCATAGATATATTACATATTGTAATTTATAAGGATATGTAGTTACATGATGCTATTCATACTTTTTATCATCTTGTTAAAATTAATTTTATAACTTCTTGGGATCATCTTCTCTAATACTTTATATTCATCTTTTCTTGTAGATAATATACTATCTCATGACACAGTACTATTAAGTAGTTGGACATTTCGATTTTCGCTTAGGTTGATTAAATAGTGCACATTGATGTTTGATTCACAATTCACAAGTGGATATTCAACATTTTCCTCTAGGTCTTATAAAGGAGCTGTGAAGTTCTTATTTTCTTTCATCATATTCCGTGTTATTGATTCCACAATATCATATATTTGTATATATTTTTTATATGTATACTTATCTAGTGAATGAAATGATACTTACCCATGCAAAAGAATCAAAGTGTTGACACAACTCAATAATACATCCATTGGTTGTATTTGCAAACGTTTTCTTTTAACCAATCAAATGACGAAAATTGAAACACATGCCTCGTCTGTTCTCATACCTCTGTATGTAATTTAAATTGTGCTTTTTTTTAAAATATATATATATATATATATATATTTAATTGTATAGATTCAAAAAACTTTAGAAATCTTAAATCATAAACTATTAGACTTGGTAGCTTGAATGGATTAAAAAATAATATACTTTAAGACAAAACGTTATTTTTAGGCAAATATTTTAGGTGCTTAGTGCTTTTTTAAATTTTAGGGTAAATATCAATTTATATCTCAAAATATTACAGTTCTTTGTATGATTTTTAATTAAATTTTAAACTATTAATTACTTTGAATATATACAATTTAAACTCCAAATTATAAGTATCAATTTAAACATTTAGCTTTTATAAGTTTATCAATTTAAATTGTGAATTTTAACAAGAGAACCAATTTAAACTCGTTAGTATAATTATTTGCATACACTTACGAAACTTCAAATTGCAAATTGATTCAACTCTAAAAACATTAGAGAAATATGACCTATGATGTTAGTTGAAAAAAATGAACATAGATATTTGATGTCGATTTTTAAAATACGAATCTTTAATGTCAATTTGAAAAGAACGTAAAAGTACTTTTTTTTGTTTAGTAAAATCAATTTTCTCCCCTTACTTCTTCAAAATTTCTTATCTCTCAAGACTTACTCTCTCCAAACCTTCTCTTCTCACTCACTCACTCTTCCATCGTTGTACATCTAGACCACCACCACAGCTGAAGCACGTTGCATCCTTCATTTTTGCATGTACTTAGTACTGCTGTCATCATGCCACGATCAGACAGCAACTTGGTACCACTACCACCGTTGTTTCGTTTGCAGTTCTGTACCACGTTCACCATAGATTCGTTAGCGTCGTAGATCTGTTCATGCCCAAATCTGTTAGTGTTTCAGATCTGTTCGTATTCACCTTCCTTCTTTTATATATGTTCGCACAATTCAGATCCGTTCAGATTTGAGTTCCTTTCGTTGTCTAGATCAGATTTGAGCTAGGCGACCATCGTCGAAGCTCACATTCGGGTAAGATTCGTTCATGCTCCATCCACGATTCTTGTGTGGGTTGTTTGAGTTCTTTACTTGCTCCGAATGTGAAATTTTATTTTCATATTTATATTTAATTTAAAGTTATTTCAATAGTTAAGGTTTCTGCAATGAAAATAGCATCTAGCAAATGGATGGATTTGTTTGACATTCTTATTTTGCAATGAAAATGTATGGATTTGTTTTATAGTTTTAATTTTTTCTATTTGTGGATTATGTTAGGAATGTAAATTGGATCTTGATATTGGTGATTTTGTGTTTGGTTCTTTTGTTTGGTAATGAAAATGGCTGCTTTGGGTTGTTTTCTAATAGCCTTAGTTATCTTCACAAGTTGGAGATATTCCTTGGATTAATTTCCAAATTTGATTTTTGAGTTTAACAAAAAGGTTTTAGCTCCAAAAGTAGATCAATTGCTTATGGTTGCAAAATGTGATGGGAGTGAGTGGCATTTGGTCGAAATTTGTGGTAATGAGTATATTTGCAAAATGTTGTAAGAGTTATGGTAGGTACAATAGAATTTTCTAATAGCGACACCGTTTAAATGAAACTTGAGAAATCTAACATTCACCAACATACCGTTATGCTTCAAAAGGCTTGACCTTGTGATTAGATATATAGAAAGCTTTTCGCTATAGATCTCTCCATCCCCAACCACGAGTAGGCATTTGTTTCTGTTCTGCATAATTTATTCCCAGTTTACATATCATGATTTTTCTTGTTGCTTACATATATTATTTGTTTATTTTTTTCCTTTTCTCAAAAAATGTGACTAATCTATGCAAGGGCGGATCTAAGAAGGGGCCTCACATTCTCGGTTTTTGTATTTTAATATTAATTTTGAAGTTTAAAAATACAATATATATTAAATAATGCATCTTCAAGTGTAAATTTGATTTCTAGTGCAGTGGTTGTACCCCTTCATAAACCTCACATTTTGGGTTTGATTTTTAGCTAATGCATTTATTTTTATGGATTAATTTTTGCTCCAAATATCAATAATTTTTTCCCAAATGATTTTTTATATGGGATATAATTTGATTTCCCAAAAAAATATGATTTGGTTTTCCTATAAGAAATATGATTTGGTTTCCTAAAAGGAATAATTTAATTTTCTAGAATAATAATTTGATTTAGGAAGATAATTTGA
>JBBPDI010000032.1:12775693-12819444 GCA_037974545.1 Cucumis variabilis | reverse complement strand
GAGTTTGTTCCTGTTTTTGTATTAACTTCATATATTTAGTTTAGTTTTTCTTGGATGTTCGTAAAATGCAGGATGAATCACTTTTTGATCTCCACCATTTTTTTTTTCTGAAAATTTGAATGTGAAGGACTATGGATTTGAGAATCAGGACAAAGTTGGCCGAGCTACTCAATGGGAGCCAATGTTAGCGATAAAGTGCTTAGAGGAAATGAGGTTAGAAGGTGGAATTCGATATTATATGAATTAAGGTATTGGCAACAAATTGCAGTAAAGTTGACCTATAAAAACAGTTGATGGTTGATGTGTGTGTGCAAGTTCATCTTAACACCTAAGAATAGGAAAACGAAAAAAAGAAAAGAAAAGAAAAGAAAAAGAATTAGCAGACCATGAATAACTTTTCTATTTCCTTGTTTCTATTTTTAATTCTTTAACATTTTTCTATTTCTTTTCATTTCTTTTAGGCAGACCTTGTTTTTAGGACCTAAAATGTCAATACTAAGTTTTGTTTATAATAATGTAATTTGAAACTTTTCTTTGCACAAGAGAATAAGAAAATAATAGCTAATAGATGCATTCTATATTTCATTGTGTGGACAAGAGAATAAGGATGGCTCATTAAATGAAGTAGGTATGGAAGTGAGTTGTAGAATAATTAGAAAAGAATGGAAAAGCTGTGAAGATAATAGATTTTGTTTAATGAAACATTCTTATTATATTTACACGAGTAATGAAGATTTGCCACTGTATCATGCTCCTCCTACTCTAAGCTTCGGCTCTTCTCCAGCTCAAACAGCTTTCAAATCAGAGACTACTCTAGATTTGCGAATTAACCTCTACTTATAATTTCATCTCTTTCCCTTCATTTTCAGCTCGAGCATCATTCATCAAAGTCGTTATAAGTCGAAAGAGCGTTCTGATCAATTTCAGCTTCTAACTCTTCTATAGTTCAAATTAATATCAGACATGATTCTAAATTTTGTTTTTCTTGCTGATTTCTTTCAATTTGCTTAAGCTTCTGGAGCACCAATCTTCAAGGCAGCCCAGATCCATCTTCAAGCCATCTCAATTTTTCCTGAAGAAAGCAAGTTGAAAAATGATGAAGAATTGGTTCCATCGTCATTTGACACAAGTTTTCAGCTTCTTTACTTCTTTGATTGTCAACACCACCTCTTCCACCTCCTACCTTCCTTCACTTTTAGTGGCCGTACTCACTTTTTTCACTCAAAATTTCAAGTCACTTTGCTTGCCAATTTTAAGTTAAATTTAACTTAAATAAATAATCAAACAATTTACCACTATTTTAAAAGAAAACGAAGGTTGGGTTTACAGTATATATGTTGTAATTCATACGTATACAACTTAATCTCTAATTAATTAACCGAAAGACCATTAAGTTTTCATGATCAATAAATTGATGCAAATTGAGTTCAACCAACTTAATGTTACAAGCCAAATGATTCTATTTATTAGTGGAAGATGACGGACTTCGATCATGTCTAGAATGAACCATGATTACCACAACTCTAAATAGTGGATGTTTGACCTTCATCAATACCTTCGTTACGGGATTGATAGATCACATATTGATCAACAAACCCATATATATTATGATTAGATGATTGACAGATCAATAGTATGTATTGCTAGGTTGTCAAACAAGGAAATACTGCCTAGTGTTTATTGCTAGGTTGTCAAACAAAGGAAATGTTGTGTACAAAATAAACATCATTGAAGACTGCATAAACGTAGATGTCTATTTTGAAGTGAACAATGTAGTTTCATATTGAGGTGTTGGGATCATGAACATGGTCATCTTCTTGCTTAACATGATGATCATTATGTTGAGATGAGTTTTCTTCTGTTCATTATGTGATTAGATTTGGAATACCACTCGAAAAAGGAGAAGAAAAAAAGAAATTAAGATTTCATAAATCAAGTAATTATAAATATAAGAACAACTCCTTACTATAACAGAATATGATGCTCCTGGTTATGTAATATATTTCCTACCAACAACACGTTTGCAAACCAAATTGCATACCCAAGGCCGACATCTACACCATCTATGATTGAGTTTCCATGAATAACATAATTTGTATAAATATTGTGAATAGTTTGATATCTAAGTTTTGGGGTGTTGGTTTTACAAAATCTGATTTAGGATTTAATATTAGTACTTATCATGAGTTTAGGTATGTAAATTTTAATATAGAGTTTAGGGCCGGGTTTGTGTTTTAAAGTTTGAAATAAACTTTTAGGCTTTTAAATTTTTTCTTTTTAAGGGTTTTAAAATTTTTAACTAAGGGGGTTTAATGTTTGGAAACTAGGATTTAGGTACGTAAATTTATAATATAGATATTTGAGATTTTTGCTCTAAATTTTTAATTTAAATATTAGGTTTTCAAATTTGATCATAGCGTTTAGCAGTTTGGATTTGTGTTTTAAAGTTTCAAATCAACATTTAGGGTTTAAACTTTTTTCTTTAAGGAATAGGGTTTTAATTTTTTTAATTCAGGGGTTTGATGTTTGAAAGTACTAAGGTTAAGGTAAATTTTTAATATAGAGTTACGAGGTTGTGTTATAAATTTTTAGGTTTTCAAATTTGATATTTAATTTATGGGTTTGTGTTCTAAATTTAAATTTAAGGATTAGGTTTTCAAATTTGATTGTACGGTTAATTTAGGGGCTTACTTTTTCAAATTAGGATTTAGGTATGTAAATTTTGAATGAGTAGTATAGGATTTGTATTCTAAATTTTTAATTGAAGGCCGGTTAGAGTTTTTAAATTGGAATATAGAGTTTAGGGTTTGTGGTTTATTGGAGTTTACAGTTTGAAAATGTGAGAATAGGGTTTAGGGTTTAGATTTTGAACTTAGGGTTTGAGAGGTTTGGGGTTAGGGGGTGAGTATCGAGATAAAGGGTTAGAGAATTTGATTTTTGATTTTTGAATTTTGAATTTCGGGTTTGATCAAAGCAGCCATATTGATTTTGAATTTGTGAACAACGTGTTTTAGGACATATCTTTAATTATTTGTTTGTGTATCTACTATGCAAGAAACAGATGAAAAAATATGGTAACTTTGAAGTATTGCTTTGTTAACAAAAAAAAAAAAAAAAAAAAAAAAAAATCTTGGAACCTAGAACTTAGACATTTTTCTAATGAATAATTACTTATTCGATAACTATTTTTCCTAGTACTTGTCGATTAGCAGACGCTTCATCACACCTGATGGCGCTTACCGTTATCGAATGATAATAATTTTAAAATGATTTATAAATTTAATACAAACATGCACATTTTTTTAATTATATTATTTACAATCGTTTAGAATAATTTTGTTCA
Organism: Cucumis variabilis; assembly: GCA_037974545.1. Lineage (NCBI taxonomy): Eukaryota > Viridiplantae > Streptophyta > Magnoliopsida > Cucurbitales > Cucurbitaceae > Cucumis > Cucumis variabilis. Next base: position 12,816,101 of record JBBPDI010000032.1, on the reverse strand, counting down.
AGACGTACGTCGGGTCTCCATGGAAAACAATTTAAAATTTTTCAGATCAATGTGTGACGAAGTCATGGAAGATATAGAACAACGTGTTTAGCAGATTTGACGACTGAATGTTGTTGCACAGATTGTAGACGCATTCGATGTAGATGACGATGACAAGACGATGATTTTGTAAAGGGAGATGAATAATTTTTTAATTTGTATAATTTAAGTGATATAATTTTTAAAATTTGCTAAAACTTTAATAAAGTTGTATAAATTAAAAATTGAACTTTTTAAAATTAATTATTTTAAAATGAAACTAAATTAAATGGTAGAATTAATTAGATAGAATCTTAATAATATCAAAATATAATATTTTTTAAAAAAATAGAGAAACAACTATAAATTACCATAGTTAAAGATTTCCTTAATAAAACTATAAGAAATTAAAATAATAATAGTACAATATTTAAATTAAAAGTTGAATTATTAAATGAGATTTAAGATTTAATAAATTTTTGATAGTAAATAAAATAATATCAAGAAGTATCTTAAGATTCTTCCAAAGAAGCCAATTAATTAAAATCTTGGAAAATCTTTAATATGTAAAACTAAAAAAAAAAAAAACAAAGGGAATGGAGACATTAATTGTATCCGTTAATACACTGCTTTTTTAGATTGTTGTAGTGACAAGATCAAACATCAATAAATAAACAATCTATTGGACAACAGATAATAAAAAACATGAAGTGGAAAAAATTATCACTAGTTTAAAGTGATTTTATTTCTAAAAGGTAGACAATATATTTTTTAAAAATGTTTGTTTTTATTCTTCTTTTATCACTATTATAAGATGTGAGAATAAATAAAATCTCAAGTTAATCTTGAAGGTGATAATACGAATTTTGTGCTATCTACGTTAAACGATAGATCTTCTTTTTTAAAGACAATTCCAAAAGCTATCTATTTTCAATTTAATAAAAAAAAAGTATATATTTTGGTGATTCCACATGAGAATTGTATGCATAAAAAAATGGAAAATTTAACGACAGTAAGCTACTAAAAAATGATATTCGCCTACAATATCATCATATGATAAAGCAAAAATCATTATTTAAAAGAGTTTAGGAAGAATCGTTACACCATCAAACAACCAATTAATATTTTTTTTTCTTTTAAAAACAAACAAATAATACGTAAATTTAAAACTTTTTTAATAACCTAGTTTTAAATACAACTGACAAAAATGGGGTAGACGTAAAAGAAATGTGAAAAAAAAAATAGAGATTTTTTTTTGTAAATTATTTATTTAATTTTTATCTCTAAAAAACTGTTGATGGTATTTGAGAAAGAAAGTACATAAAGGAAATTAAAAGGAATAGGTGACACACAACCTAATCATAATAATTTTTTTCTTTTCTCTAAATATTATCTTCTCCTCAAAAAAAAATAAAAAATAATAATATCAATATTGAAACAAAATCATAAAAGGAGATTAAAATATAATTTTTATAAATAAAAAATTTCACTATTTTTATTAATTTTTCACAAACTTTCCTTCTGTATTTACTGTTATGTTTGCTAGAAATAGGATAATTTTTTAAACTCTAATAATCATAACAAAGATTTGATATTAAGTTTTTAAAATTTTTTGTACACGATTTCCATTATTTTTTAAAATACTCTAATGAACGGTAAAATTAAGAATCTTCAATATTTATCTTAGTTTTTTGACACATCAAACACACTGATATAGTTTGTCAAAAAAGAAAGAAATTGAAAGGAGGGAAAAGAAGTTGAATTTACTAAAACAATAGTCGCAATGTGGATAATTCTTTTAAATTTTCAAATTAAAATTTTACACGCTCAAATTATGAGTTTTCTTCAAAGATGCATACTGTTATACATTTTTATATTGTTGCTACTGCTTCTGTACAAAAATTATTTCATGAATGCCATGTTACTATATGCTCCGCATGAATTCTACTCCAATCTTGATCGTGCTTGCCTCTTAAATTAATTTGGTGTGGGCCTTGATTTGTGAAGCAAACCTTTGGTGGCATTTACAACATATTTGTTGACAATTCTGATGAAGGTAGAACACCGCTCCATCTAATGTGACAAAGAAATCATTAATAAGTTATAAATAGTGCAACTTTTATTAAAAAAATATATACATAAAAGAATACTTGAAACTCAGAGGTCGACCAACTGACACCTGTAGTGTATGTGTGGTGCCACAATAGGGAATTTGTCATACGCCCATACTTGCAGCAACATTAATGGGCTTGCATTACTCGCTCGACAAAATTTTCCACACAACTATGCGAGGCATGAAGTGCTCCAAGTATACATACCGAACTGGTCGAAATGGATTAAAAGCGGAAGAAACATACAGTGGACCAGGATGTTTGATTTGTCGACAAATAGAAAGCTCTAATCATCTGCATAATGTACGCGCGAGCGTATCTCTGAACTCTCACTACATCAAAGCTTTTTTCTTCACTTGCCACACTCATCTGTACTTGACATTGTAACCGTACTGTTGTTTTATCATTTCCACTAGCACAGGCACAGTAACACTAGGATCAACTTTCACTATGTTTTGAATTTCAACACTCATGAACTTAGAATCTAGCTGTGAGTGATCTTGTGTTAAATTTGAGTACAGACACGAGTGCTCTCCTTCGAGCCTAGTGATTTCAAACAATCCATGGCTCTTACGCTTACTAGCACGTAACCTCCAGTTACAACCATTACTCCACTGTTTGCATCAAAGATTTCATAAATTTTGGTTCGATTCGACTACAATAATTTAGTAAGTGTTGTGTCACACAGTACTTCTTAATGGCCAACTGAAGATCTTCCTTGTAGTGAAATACCATTCTCTTATGAACTAAATAAGATGTGTCTAAAGATACATTCCTATCTACCAATGTAGACCCTTGTTCACAAACAGAATTTGCAATCTTCCAATCTCTTTGTGTAAATATCTCATAAGGGATCATTTCATTCTCTCCTTCTATAATTTCTTCATTACCAAATAATCTATCGACTTCTATATCTATATCACCATCTTCATCATCTAGATTCAAGAATAACTAAATCTTCAAGTCGCAACGACATATTTAATTAGTTGTTAAATATGAGAACCACGATCAGTTTAATGTGTGTCTATCCATTATATTAGTAATGCAATGTATGCAATAGAGATGTTTATTTGTAGCTATATACGACAATGATTAATGATGTTCAATAGATTTACAATAATGTTCAATATATTTATATGTAATTTTAGGTTTAAATATTACTTCAAAATTTATGTCAATTTTTTTTGTTCATTTTTTATAGTGTGTTTCCAAAAAGGTTTAGATATTCCCAATCTAATTTTGTTCACTTTTTAAAATTTTTAACTTCATTTATTTTGATTGGGATACCATTAAAAAGTGTTAGATATCGTCATCTTAAAATAAAATAACATAAGAATGAAATAAAAAAATGTCAATTTTTAAAAGTAAATGAATTAAAATGAAATAAAGTTGAATAATAAAAAATTAAAACCATAAAAATAAGACTATTATTTAAACAATATTTTTTATTTTGCAAGAATAACAACATAAATTATATATCAATTATCACATAAATTATACATCAATTATCATGTCAAAATTTTGTTAATTACTTTTTATTAATAAAATAACTTCAACACCCTCTAGAAGCTTCTATATTGAAAATTTTGATTGTAAATTAGAGTTCAAATATAAAATGTCAATTTCAATAAACTATCATTTAAAAGTTTAATGGTTTGATGGAAACAACAAACAATCCATAGACTTATATGAAACAACATGAAACAAATTATGATCATATCTTGATTAAAATAAATAAATTTCTTAAAAGTGTGTTTAAAAAAAGTAAATCAAACAATTTACGATTTGTGATGATCCATATCTCTATTTGGAGAGAGAGTTGGATATATATAATGGTACCCGTGGTGATAAATTAAAGGCACTAATAAGAATTGTTCATATAATCTAGTAAATAAATATGCAAAATTATAATTGAGAGTTGATAGCTAATTAAGGACTAATTTGAAAGTGAGGTTTGTTGGAAGTTTGATGGACAAAATCAAATTCCAATTATGGTTATTTTGAAGCGTTTGATCATCATCTTGTTTGCTCCATAACGCCCTACTTTTAAGATACTTCCACCAACAATTCTATACACATACATATTTACTACTACAAAACTTTTTTATATATATCTAATAAAATTTCCCAACTTTTAAATTTTGAAGCCTTGAGGATTAATTTAGATCAATGAATAATAAAACAAACTTCTAATTGAGTCAATTAAAATTTGTATTTAAAACTAATTTATTACTTAATTAAATCTAATTTGTTACAAAATTATTTGTTCTAGAAACTAAATTATTTGTTTTAGAAACTAAATCTTACAAGCACTAACCTTAAATTCGGTCACCTACTTTTGATAATATTTTGATAAATACTCTACATTTGTCATTACTTTGTAAAAACACATTATTTTGAAAAACAATTCACGTTCATTGATCTTAAACTCTAATTTTTTTTTTTTTTTTTTTTTTTTTGTAATAAGTTACATGGGTTTATAATTTAAACTAAATGCTAACCACTTTTACCACAAACACTTTAGAAATTTATCAAATCATAGGAAAAAAATTCATAGATTTTATAAAAATATATGAGCATTAATTTTATAATTTGTAAAAATAAGTGGACCAAATTGTAAATAAATCATTTTATTGTATTGAATGTATTTTAATAATTGGTTACAATCAATTAAATCCAAAGACAAAGAAAACGGTGGTGTTGTGTAATTACGTTTATGTACGTTATAAAAAGAGAATCAATAAATAAAATGAACTCATTTTTTTCCAAGAATAATAGATTTCAACATTTTCTAAAGATCGAATTAAAACTACAAACGGAAAAATTTTAGACACATAGAATACATGTTTTTGAAGTCTTCTTTTGCAAGTAATTTTAGAAACCCTAACAAATCAATCAAAACAAATGATCTAAACATCTATCAAACTAATACTCCAATTACAAATCTAAACAAATCGTTCAAAACAAATCTTAGAAAAAAGTATGGGATATAATGACAAATGTAAATAAAAAATCTAAATACAACTAAAAAAATATAAAAGATAATATAATATGAGATCTTTTAAAAAATATAACAAATCGGCAAAATATTTACACGTTATAAAACAATTTTGAAATAAAAAAAATGCCATATGCTCCCCATGAAAAATACAAAAAATGACTCGTGATTAATTGACATCTAGTGCGTAATATATTTAAGAAACGATTGTTTAGATTTGACTATTATTACCTCCCCGATCTAAAATCACCACGATCTATTTTCGATTTGGCTACCCAAATCTAAACGATTTTTGTAAAGATTTTTTTCGGTAGTTTAGATTTGATCATTTAAATTTGGGTAGACAAATTTAAACAATTTTCTTTTCATAATTTTTTAGATTTGATCGTTTAAATTTGGTCATTTAAATTTGGTTAACCAAATCTCAACGATTTTTTTTCAAGATTTTTTGATATATGATCATTTATATTTGAAAAACGATCGTTTAGATTTGATCGTTTAAATTTGGTTACCAAAATCTAAATAATTTTTTTAAGATTCTTTCAAAATCTAAACGATTTTTTTAAGATTCTTTGTACACAATCGTTTAGATTTGGTTATTTTTTGTGCACAATCGTTTAGATTTGGCTATCTAATATTTCAAAAATTTTTTGCACGATATTTTATATTTGGAACAACCAAATAACAGTTTGATTTTATTTTTTTAAATAGATCTTATATATTTTGTACACGATATTAACCAAGTAACATTTTGAAAAAAAAAAAAGAAAAACTGCAGAAGAGAAAGACAATGGAAAGAGAAAAATTACAGAAAAGGAAAAAAAGAAAGACGATGAAAAGAAAGGGTCAACCTAAACTATTTATAAAAAAAAAGACTAGTTTCATGAGTTTTTTTATATTGTTATACAGATTGTAAATATTTTATCAGTTTGTTATATTTATGAAAATTAACTATATAAAATCCTACGACAATTATTATTGATCTATAAATAAAACATGTATTTATATTTGTATTCTAAATAAACTACAACTAAATAATGTAGAGAGAAAATGAGAGGAATATAGTTGATATACAATTCCAAAAATGATATTAGTAACTGGAGGAGATTATTTAACCTTCTTAAAATAACTATAGCAATTAAGAGTAAAACAATACCATACAAGGTTTTGTATTGGACTTTATGTTGGAAGGATGAAATAAAATTAAAGAGTGGATGCTACATGATTTGTTTTAGTAACCTCAAGTTACATCAAAGGATGACAAGTCAACTAAGACAAGCTAAGATTGATAGATAAATTGTTGATAAGTTGGGTGTTTCCAAAGATTTCCACTCCAAGATGATGTTCTTGGTTTAGAACAAGAACCAATAATGATCCTTTGTAGAAAGGAGTAAGTGACTAAGGAAAGTAATTTGAACATTTAAGGAACTCATTCTCTTCTCCGTTTAGTTAAGGCTTTTGAATTTCGAGAGCGAATTTTTTTGAAGAGGGAAATCAATCGTAAACTCTAGCTTTGTTTGCTTAAAAAAAATGTATTTGAGATTGAATAACTCAAAAAGTGAGGTATGTTTGAGGAATTTTTTTCCAAGTATAGGTTGCTAAGTTTAAAAAAAAATTATATACATAGGTTGGACAAAAAAATTGAAGTAAACGAAGTAGTACCGGAGAGCTTTGATGAATATTTGGTGAAATGTAATAAATATTTAGTTTAAGTTTTAAAAAATTGTTAAACAAAGTGTTAAGTGAAATTTTGGTTGCGAAGTGAGGAAAAGCCACGGTATTAAAGTTAGTAGGAGCTGAAAATTTCCAATGCGATGAAGAGAGGGGTTGTCGGCCATTCATAAGAAAAAGAAAACAAATTTGTTTCTTAAGCGGTGCCGTAAGGCATTCATCAAGTATTTCTGATAAAGCAATATATATAAGTCAACAACTTTATTTTGAGAAGAACCTTTAGTTAATAAGAAAAGATATAACAAACGGTGCAATAAGTTAAAACAGTAGAAACACAAGACATTGTTAACCTAATTCGATGACACAATATTTACATCTGGGGAGTCCTTGACCCGAGATTAGAGATTTTATTACTTTTACATTTAAATCATAATTACATCTTTATGATTATAAGTACAGAGATTATAACGTATATATTTCATCTTTTGCATCGAGTGATATTACTTTACTGCCACTAAATTAATCACTAATAAAATTCAAAGATAGCTTAGGTAAAAATCTCTCCCTAGAGATAGGTTGCATAGGTGAGATAGTTCAGTTCCGCTGTCGTGCATTATGTGTGAGGAGGATTTTGAGTCTCGTGACCATTTGTTTTTCTCGTGTCCTTTTAGGTGTGATATTTGGTCTCGTGTCCTTCAACTCATGGCTTCCTCTCATAGGATTGGGGGTTGGGATGTTGACTTGTCTTGGGTTTGCTGTAAGGATATTGGGAAGGGTGTGAGGAGGAAGCTGTGGCGTGTGCTCTGGTGTGCTACAATCTACGTTATTTGGCAGGAGCGTAATCATCATCTCTATAGGGGTCAGGCTCATGAGCCCATTGTTCTGTTTCAGATTATTCAGACTTGTGTTTGTGATCGTGTTGTCTCTTGGCATGCAAATGCTTAGAATCTTATTTAGTCTTTTTTCTTTTCTTTTCTGTTCGCTTGTCCTTGGGATGTGATGTTGTTTTTTTCCATGTGTCGTTTCTTTTCCCTTGTTTGTGGGGTCGTTTGATTTTTGTTTGTTTGTGTTGTTGTTTTTTGTTCTTTTGTTGTTCCTTCTATTGGTGCTTTTGTTGTTCTTTCTGTGTTTTTGAGCATTTGTTGCTCTGTGCCTTGACCTCGGGTTGGGAGGTCCTCTTTTTTGTGTATAATAATTTAACTAAAAAAAATGTCCCTCTTAATCATGTATCTCATCAATCAGCAAATCAAGGTGTTGTTGGTGAGGATCTCCTCCTTAATCAAGTTTCTCATCAATCATCTGATTAAGATTCAATATTCCTTCATTGTAGTGAACCTTGATCTTCTTAAAAAATGTCAAATCGACTGTTCTTCAATAACCGAAAAATAATAATGTCAAGCAATCTAATTTCCTTTACTTGTTTTTCTTACTTCACAGAGTACAGGTCGTAATTTTCACTTACACACGCTCACAAAGTGTCAATCAATAGGAAATATTTAGGAACCTAAGATTCTGCCATACTCCACGAAAGAAGGGAAGATAAAATCTTGATCCACCAAATATTTCTTTAAAATAATATCTTGAGATAAACTCCTAATTAAAAGAATATCTTTTATATTAAATACATTCTTTTAATAAAATATGGGCTTCAAATATCGAGGTGTTCTTTGAAGTAAACTGAATGAAAATTTCGTAGACTTTCGAAGATTGGCCCACAAATATTCTAACAAACTCTCCCTTGGTACAAATTTCATTTATTTGTTCGGACATGCACATGCAGACCAAATAAAAAGAGACCTCATAAGCATCATTAACCAAACATTTGTATTTCATATTAAGGAGTGGATAATCAGATCAACATTGAGAATTACAATTCATATAACCCACTCAAGAGATTTACAACCAAATTCCAAAGAACAAAAACAATAAACTAATATCATATAACAACTGATATCATATCTCCTCATATCTCTAGCTCTTACATGCTCCAGGTCATACACATTGTAAACCCCAAACCTTGGAAGAAAACTTAAGTTCTTTGAAGTTATGAGAAGTTTAAGTGTTAAAGAAAGTTAAGGTTAAAAAGTATCATAGAAAGTGTGTCATGGTTATTAAAAAAAAAAGGAGAAAAACTTGACTAAGTGTCAAGGGTTGAAGTACTAGGCACTTACAGGTTATTTTGATGGTACATTGGGCGACCAAGGAAAGGAAATAGCCTTTAAAGGAGTGTCATTAGGCATTTAGACTTGGCAAAGTGACTAAGGCATGAAGGAAAGCCATTAGGGGAGGAGATAACCTAAAAATGAGTGTCATTGAGCGTGTAAGGTTGTCACTTAGCGGTTTTTTTTAGTCTTGAGAGGTTAGGCGAGAAGGCTTGGTGGTTTGGTGTTAGGTGAAAAACATGTCGTGCAAGAAAGGCTTGGAGGATAGCAATGCATTGCCACTAGGCGTTTTTGCTTCTCAAGGGACATTAGACGTTTTGGTTAAGCGAGATGATGAAGAGGTGGAGTCATTGAAGTACTTTACAAGTGTCCTTGCATGCTTAATTTAGATTTCGGCTAGTAGGAGGTGTTAATAAAAGCTTCATGCAAGGTTCAATATAAATAGGTAACTTCGGATGAACATTTTGAAGGGATAAAAGCCTTATGACAGTGGAAGATTTTAAAGAATTATTACTCAGTTTAATTTGAAAATCCCAAAATATCAGTACATTGCCAACATTTAGAATCAAAATTCTAAATTAGTTAAAAGATACAGAGGACTTACTTTTGCCGTCATCTTTGAATTTACAAATCATCGAATTAGGGACACCACCCATCGAAGACTTTTCTATCATCTGGGATGAGATTGGTTTGTGGAAACCAATTGGGATGGAAAAATGTTTAGAGATATTTGAGAGAAACTCTTTTCTATTTGTAGAGAGCAAAAGCGTTGACTTTTTTTCTTGATAAATTCGTTTTAAGAAAACCGTTTTCTTCTAGATATTTATATTTCATGAGATTTTATTATCAAATCTAATAATTAATTAACAATTAATCAAGTAGTTAATAATTAATTAAATCATATTTAATTAATATTTCATTATTTGAATTAATATCTCTTCAATATCTTATAGATTTATATTAATATAATTAATAAATTAATATTTCAATGAATATCTCTCAAATGTCTTATAGATTTATATTAATATAATTAATTAAATCATATTTAGTTAATATCATTTAAATCTTATTTGAATGAATATCTCTCCAATATCTTATAGATTTAATTAAATCAAATTTAGTTTAATAAAACTAAACTATTAATTAATTATTTAATTAATTAATAACTAAATTAAATATCTTATAATTAACTTAAATTAAATTTGATTCATATTCAAATATAAGTTTCTCTCATAATCAATAATTTTAATATGAATCCAATTCACATTAAATAAATATTTGAACTCATTCAAATATTTTATCTCTTATAAATTAATTTTGAATCATATCCAAAATTAAATTTATGTAATAAAGTTTGATAAATTTTATATTATAATGTATCACTATACATTAAAATAATTCCTAAAGTAAATTTGAACACTTCAAATTACAACCAATATAATAAATCTCATTACCCTTTATGAGTTACGAAGGGGACCTAATGGACCTACAGATCAGAAACTACAACGATCTGAGATTAATTAGCTAAACTCATTATTCACATGAATCAATATTCGTTAACTGTGTATACACTCTACCAAAGACTCACAACTGAACTCTTTTCACTGTAGATATATTTCTCTGTCTATGAATATAGACCAATAACAACAAGTTAGTCTTTCATGAGTGTTTGTAACACCAGCTAGGTCAATTTACCGTTTTACCCCTAGGTTATCTTTAATCCTTAAATACTAGTGCTCCTCTAATGAACAACTTGTTTATGGTCCTACCAATAAACAGAAACCCCTTTTGTGCCATAAAGAGGGTAAAAGACTTTTGTTCAAGTGCTGGAGACACCAGGAGTAGATACTTGGGTTTCGAGCAGGAAAAACCAGGATTTATGTTACTGTTTTGTAAATGCTTTAAGATTTAAGCTCTCATGATTATGATTTATTGTTTACTATTCAAAGGATTCTTGAAGCAATATTTCGAAGGTTTATGATTTAAGATATTGAAAAGTTATTAAGAAAACTATCACTCACTTGTATTATGAAACTTAGGTTTTTAGGAAGGGTTTCATTTTGTTATCGTATGTGTCCTATTATTTTGTACTTGTGATTAGTTTGTCTTTTGTATTATGAGACTTATGTTTTGGGGAAGGCTGTTGTTAATTTTTGTTCTATGTAAATAAGGATATCTTCTCTCTATAAACTTGTATGAGGTTTATTGAATGGAAAGGATTCTACCTAATTGTGTTCTAAAAGTTATGTGTTAAGCTTCTAATGTCCTTTACAATTTAAAGGTTTAGGTAAGGATCAGCTGGTGTCGTTCTTGAAGTGGGCATATCGATTGGCTTCACGTCACATCTTGGGCCAAGCAAGCAGATGCTTGGGGTGAGGTGTGACAACTTGGAATCAGAGCAAGAGTTTAGTTTTTGGAGAGTAAAGTTTGATTCGTGTTAGTAAGAACAATTAGTTCTTTATGAAGTAGAGAAAGTAGAAGAGAAGTAAAAGTTCAGTTAAGGGGAAGTCTAAGAGAAAGATAGAGCTGAAGTTTAAAGTTTAAACTAGTTAGTAGTCTCTATAACATGTCTAATGGTTGATATGTTATAGGAGTCATGCCTCAGCAGCATAAAAGACAACATAAGTGGGATCAGAATGAGACTCAAGGTCCTACCTAGGAACAATCTAAGGAGGAATCTAGTACTCCGATACAAGCTGAAATTGAAGAGGAACAATAACATAAATTTGCTCAAAGGTTTATAAGGACAATAGGATCGACACCTGGAGATCTTGAAAAGAAATATGGTATTGGACGACTTAAGAAGTTAGGAGCTATAGCATTCGAGTGTTCGATAGATCCAACGAACGCTGATTCTTGGTTGGTGATGGTAGAAAAGTTTTTCAATGTTATGAGGTGTCCTGAAGAGCGAAAGGTAAGACTAGCAATGTTTCTTTTTAAAAAATAAGTGGAATATTGATGGAGATCAGTTGAGGTTAGACGAGGAGATACTGATGATTTGGATTGAAAGACTTTCAAAGGTATTTTCGAAGATAAGTACTATCCAAGTACTTATCATGAATTGAAGAGAGACAAATTCTTGCATTTGGAGCAATGGTTGTTGTCTGTAGCAGATTATGATAGGAAGTTTACTGAACTATCAAGGTATGCTGAAGTATTAATGGAAATTGAAGTTGACTGATGCAGGATGTTTGAAAGAGGTTTAGGGAAGGAAATTCTTACTTTTGTTACTTCAAGGACAAAGTTGGACTTAACTTCTCTAAGTTGGTCGAGACTGCATTGCGAGTTGCTTGGTTTTTAGTTTTATGCATTTGCGTTACATTTTTACAAGTATTATGCTTGTAGATTTAATGTGAATGGCTATAAATGAGCGACTATGGGGCTACTAAATAAGATTATGCGATAAAAGGTGTACTCCTATTGATCATGCGTTGCTAAATTGATAAAAACCAATGTTATCACGCAAGTTTTTCTCTCTATCATCCAAGTATAAGTGAAGAGAGGTTTCCTGGTAAGTCCAGGATCGAACATAGGGAATTTAAGTCCCTAATTTATCCTACCACACATTGAATCACGTGGTATAAGCTATATTGTATAATTATGAATAGTATACTAATTATCCTAACTATTTACACTATTGTGCTTGGCGGTGCAAGGTGAGCATGGCGAGATGGAACAATGGAATATGAACTATTATAAGCATGGCGAAGAAAGAAAAGTTTAATTGTCTAAACACAATAACTTGTGCTTTAATACTTCAAGGTGATACAAAGCATGTCTTAACTAAGAATTAGGACGAGCAACCTCTCAGCGCTTTTGCCATACTTGCTCGCCTTTCGGGATGCAAATACACAAAGTTAAGCTATGATTTGTATTTGATCATCTTAAATGTTTTATTAGTAACTTATCCTTAAATTAAGGTGGATAACCTCTTGGTGCTATCGCCACACACAGTATCCTCATGGTAATGTATGCAAAGGATAAATTTAGCAATAAGATTACATTGGTATTATCTTCTCACCACTTGCTTAGCTAAATGCAGTTCTCACTTGGCAGACGATTACAATCTATATCATTGCTCTTCTCTTGAATGCACAATGTTAAGGTACTTGCATTTAACTCAGGTAAACTCATAGTACATCTATTATGATTCTCTAAGTATCAAAAACACAATTTATTACTAGTTAGTTAACCAAACAGATTGAACATGGAAATAATGAGAAATATGGGAGAATGGAAGAAGCAATGTATTTCCTTAATACAAACAACTTTAGACCTCTCGACCATGGTGTTCATCTTACAAAATAACACAACAAAAAAATACAAACTGAAATACAACAAAGATGTTACGCTGCAGAGTCTGATTTCTCATACTCTTTGGCTCTGATGTTTGCCTATTGACGAGGGAGAAAATGAAAGGGATGGTTCTCTCTTTCTTTTGTTCTAAGCTCTCACCTAAAATTGAAAGGAAGGGAGAAAATGAACGATGTAAGAACTTGCTCTCTTGCCAAATGTGCACACTCTATTATGGAGTGAGAGGCTTTATTTAAAGGTGAGACTTGTTGTTGACAGGACGCCACGCACCATTAAGACCTCTAAAAAGCTGCAACTATGCTGCGTGAATGTCTTTTTCTCCTTTCTCTGAATTTCCCGTGAACCATTTTTGTTTGCTAGTGCCTTAAACAAATGCCTAGCTTGTACTTCTTTTTGCCGTAAAGGTTGAATGAATCTTCTCGCATAGATATGCTATCATTGAGCTTCACTCCTTTTCCCCTAAAATCCTGTGATAATAGCATTAAAACATAGTAAAATAGGGATAAGGTTCTTTTTTTTTTTTTTTAAAAGGTATTGTAATAAATAGGGGTGAAGAGATTTAAACCCAAGAACTCTTGTCCATAGGTACATATAAGTGCCAGTTGAGCTAAGCTCATGTTGGCGATAAGGTTCTTTTGTATCATGCATTTCACAGAATAATCAAATCACTTATTTTTTCCTCTGTTTTATTCTATTTTTATGCTATAAAACTTCATTAGCTTACTTAAAAGGCTATAACAACTTGTATTTCTATAAGTTATCATGAGTAGAGCAGAGTTTCTTGAAGGCAAAACCAGTATTGGAATTAGGTCAAGAGACATCATCAATTAGTAATACCAAAGGAAGAGAGCAACGACGATTTACTCCTGGCGTATTGAGTAAATGGGACTTTAAAACTTGATCTGGTGAGCAAACCTAGAGGCAGGCTAGTGAAGGAACTGTTGCTTTCTTGAGACAATAAAATAAAGTAGCGACGATGTCTCAATCAAGATAGGAATCAGAAATAAGTAACCGTTACAAGACTTCCATGTGAAAATTGTGGAAGACAACATTCAGGAACGTGTTTGGTAAGGATAGAATAGTGTTACTATTGTAGGAAACCAGAACATTTGAAAAGGGAATGTCCTATGTTAAAGGTGGTTTGATCCCAAATAGTGAGTCAATAGAAAACTACAACAGCCAGAGGAGATGGAGGAAAAGGATCAAGTGATAGTAAGTAGAAAAGTGTAGGATGACCTCGACAACAAGAGATAATAACTGGTAAGAATTTCTAACCCTTTATGTTTTCAATGTTAAAGTATTAGGGTTGTAAGTTTTGAGTTATGAAAATCAAGGCAACAACTGTGAAAGTAAGGGTATGAAATTTTGAGGACGAAAATTCTTAAGGGAGAGAGAAATTGTAAACCCCAAACCTTGGAAGAAAACGTAAGTCCTTTAAAGTGATGAGAAGTTTAAGTGTTAAACGAAGTTAAGGTTAAAAAGTATCATATAAAGTATGTCATGATTATTAAAAAAAAGGAGAAAAATTTGACCAAGTGTCAAAGGTTGAAGTATTAGGCATTTACAGGTTATTTTGATGGTACATTGGGCGACCAAGGAAAGGAAATAGCCTTTAAAGGAGTGTCATTAGGCATTTAGACTTGGCAAAGTGACTAAGGCATGAAGGAAAGCCATTAGGGGAGGAGATAACCTAAAAATGAGTGTCATTGAGCGTGTAAGGTTATCACTTAGCGTTTTTTTTTTAGTCTTGAAAGGTTAGGTGAGAAGGCTTGGTGGTTTGGTGTTAGGCGAGAAGCATGTCATACGAGAAAGGTTTAAAGGATAACAATGCATTGGCACTAGGAGTTTTGGTTTGTTAAGGGACATTGAGCATTTTAGTTAGGCGAGATGATGAAGAGGTGAAGTCTGTGAAGTACTTTACAGGTGACCTTGCATGCTTAATTTAAATTTTGACTAGTAGGAGGTGTCGATAAAGCTTTATACAGGGTTCAATATAGATAGGCCACTTCCGATGAACATTTCTCTCAATTAACTCATGCATTTTTTCTGAAATTACTCTCAAAATAGAAAAAAAATGAGTCTAGTTTTTAGATTAGGGCTTTTGGATAATTTTGAGCAAAGGAGGGTGGAGTTTGATTTGAAGAAAGGAAAAAAGGTCAGATTTCAAATGTATTTGAACAAGGTGGACATTCAGATGGCTACATAACCCATTCTTTCGAATTAGGAATTGATATTTTGAGGTAAAATACTGAAGACATTTATAAGAACTTTATAGAAAGAAGTTTTCTTAAAAGAGTTATGGACTTTTAGTTATGACTTTTCAAATTTGGGTTATGTTTTTTTAATGAAAAATGAGTTTTTTGGCATGTCGGTGGCTGGCTGAGTAACATGGTAAGCTACACGAAATGGGCAAATATTTTGATGTTCAAAGAAGTTAGTGACGCACTTTGGCTGTTGTTCGACTCACAGCCTGCACATAAGGTGCTAGTGGCGGAGGAGGCACACGGGAAGCCCTACACGCCAGGGGTTTGCACAGGACGCTAGACACGAGGCCAAGGTGTGATGTACGGCAAACCTCTTGTGAGGTTAGCATGCAGGCAACCCAACACATGCAGCCAAGGCTTGCCGCCCATTACCTGTGTCCCAGCATGTGTCATGATGTGATTTTGGGTTTTTTTGGTCAATTTTGCAAATTTTAAGTATACCTTTGATACTTTCATGGTCAAGGGAGGTTAAATGGATTATTTTACCTTAGTTTTAGGACAAGAAGAGATCAAACATATTTATAGACCAAGGATTTAAGCTTGTATTTGTGAGTGAAAAATAAATTTATTAAAGTGATTTTGAGCATGTCTCTAAGCCATTGTCCATGAATGATTTATGTTAAATGTTTAAGCTATTTTATGAATGATTTTCAAGCATGTTATTGATTAAAGTATTTAGTCAAGAATACTGTTTGAGGATTATTGAAAATGAATTAAAGGTTGCTTATTGCAAAAGGATTTAAGGTTTTTGGATTATAAATGTTTTATCGAAACCAAGTTATCTAAAAAATAACTCGTTACGAGACAAGTCTAAAATTTACTCGTACAGGGTAGGAATAAAAATTAATTGATACGGGGTAGACTTAAAATTTACTCGTGATGGGGCAAGATTAAATTACTCGTAACGGGACATGATCGAAGATGGTATTGAGTAATCTCTACTATCACACCCACTCCGAGCACCTGCTTGCTTGGCCCGAAATGTGGCATGATATTAGCTGAAGCCATTCACCTTCAGAACAACTTCAACTGACCCTTGACATGAATACACTAAACGTTTGCACGCGGATATGTTTAGCAAGCGAAAGGCTTAAAAAATACTTTAAAACTGTAGTGTAACCCATTTAAAATGCCTTTTATAAATATATAAAACATGAAGATGTAAACTCTTAATACAACAAAATGATACTTCTATTATTAACGTATTCTTTTATATCTGAAAATTTACTTGGCCTGGCAACAATATGTTTAACACGCAGAGAGTCACAATTTGTACCTGAAAAGTGAGAACATTTGGAAAGGGTGAGCTAAAAAATCCAATGAGTAACGATTTTATAAAACATACTTTTAAAACGATTTAACTTTAAATTTTGTCTTTACATAAATAAATTATGAAACATAACATAAAATCTTTAAAAACTCCTTTCAATTACTATACCAAATGAATCACAAGGTGGACCCTCTGATGGCCCTCATCTTGTTATATGATATTTACGAGGCATAATCCAGGCATTAATAGTGCCCCAGTTATAGCTACAATGAGGTGGGTAGCCTACAGATCTTCATCTCGAGAGATGACAAACTAGATATCTATCTGTAGAACCCCCATCTTATTAATCGTCCTAGTGATAAGAGTCTAGGTATCTACTGAAAATCTTCATCAAAGAAACCTCTATGCACAAGTCATATCATCATGTAGAGTTGCTACATATATATATATATATATATATATATATATCCAACGGTATGGTCTAAAACATATAAAATCATTCTTTAACTTAAATACTTATCATAAACATACTTGTTTTGTATATATCATAAGTAAATTCACGAGGAAATAAATGCTTGTCAAATACTTCTAAACACATGCTTTGAAAGACTTTATAAATTAGTAAACTGAAATATTCATACATCAAAGCATGCTTTAAAACAATTAATAATAAATCATATTTATAAATCAATTTTAAATTCATTTTGTCACTCACAATACTTGTATGTTTTCTTCGTCGAAAATTCCTCTTAAGCCTCATTGATCTGAAAAGTCTATATTTAATCCTTAATTAATTCTTTGAACATCAAAATATCCAAAATTTTCCTTAAATTTCCCAAAATAATCTTTATAACATGAAAATTTTGCCCATCTCGCCTAATTTTTCGTCTAGAATACATAACTTGACTTTGAAAAATCATAACTTAAAATCAACTCTTTTGTTAAAATTTACTTCTACAAGTTGCTCTAATATGTCTTAATTTTCTAACCTCAAAATATCAGATCCAAAATCCAAGAGACGAACTATGTAGTCCTCTGGAATTGCACCTTGCTCAGAATCACCCGATAACTGACCTTCTCACCTTCTATTAACTAAAATGCCAATCTTCTTGTATCCAAAACGCATAGCAACCCTCCTAAACAAACTAGACATAATTTTGGATCTTTTAAGACTAATTTGAGTGAATTTGCTCGAGTGAGTTGTGAGAAATCTTTTGTTGAAGTTGCCTATTTATAGGAATCCTTGCATGAAAATGTGACGACACTTAATCCTTGATTAGACTCACCTCTAAGCTCCTAATTACACCTAAAACTTCTCATCCACATCAAAATGCATGTTAACATGGTTAAGACACTTGGATTATTCCTTAAACCAATTGCCCTAATCAAGCCACGTTATTGCCCAAAATGCCAAGTTAACCTCCATGACCATCTCACATGACATCCTTAGACCTCCATAACTACAACCCTTAACTACTTGCTTTATCTATTGCCTTAACTACTTGCCTTAACTACTTGCCTTATTTACTTGCCTTAATAACCACTTTAGAGTTTATTTACTCCTCTTTTGTCTACCCACCAAGTCCAAAACGCCTAAGGTGTAGGCTTAGCCAATTTTCCATCTTCTCAACTTAACTTCCCTTTAACTTAAACATAGAACCTTAATGCTTTTTTTTTTTTTAGAATTTTTAACTTCTTTTCCTTTAAATCTCATTCTCTCTTATCCTTGCTAAAACTTAATAAGTTTCAAAGATCTAAAACTTTTGGGATTTTGCATCTAACACCTCCCAGGAGTAGGCAGATGGGAAGAAGGATGTCAATTGACAATACCTATCTTGTGTAATATAGCATATTTCACACTGAGCTTCATGACAGGAAATTGCCCGTTAGAAGGCCATTTACGAACTGAGCCACTTGAGAGTTCCAAGGCTAACTGCTCTAGGGAAGGAAGAGTGATCGAGAACCCAGTATGATAAGAAATCTTCTAAAATGAATTTATAAGAGAGATTGACAATGAATTCTCTTATAAGCTAACTGACCACAAACATGAACTTTCTGATATTATGGAGTTCCATGATCATTTAAGTTAGCAGAGAGATTGATAATGAATTCTCTGATAAGCTTCGGATCAAATGGGCCAACATCTGTGATAGTAGGTAACAATCCAGTAACAGCGATGAGATTAAACACAATAGTGCACGAGTGGTGTTGATCAGAGATAACATACTCATCAGCTATGAACCTCTGTACCACATATTTTCACTTATGAACACAATCTTCAGAGTGAAAAGATATCCCATCAATGGAAGCAGCAGGGGCATTAGGTGGAAGCTTGTGTCTCCCAGCCTTTGTGCTGACAACTTTCTAACCTCTAAATGGCACTCAAAATTCCATTTTAGTTGAAGTAATGTAGTCATAGGAACATATTCAGTAGTAATGGGAGGAGCATCAAATGATGTACCTTACCTCCTCAGAACGAGTAGGAATAGATGTTTGTTCAAATAAAGCATCAGAAGTTGTAGAATACAGAGTGAAACAGACTCAGAACAAGGTTCATTGTAAGATGAATTCTGAGGACCACTTGAATTAGGCACTTTAGATTCACAGTAAAACTCAGCAAACAATTCCTCAATGGTTTCATTAATAGAATGAGGAGCTTTGGACGAAGATGGAGCACAATCAAGAGTAGATGTAGAAGGAGCCTTGCTCAAAGAAGGAATCCCATGATCGGAATGCAGAGTACCTAAGATTATTCTCCTTTGGAATAGAAGAATTAGAGACATTCTTCCTTTGTAGAACATTAGATAGAAGAATATTGTCATCATCAAAAGATTATGGGTCTGTGTCAATGGTTTCTACTGACTCAGAGTTAGAGACTTGAACCCTAGCCTTTCTTTTAGATGAAAAACATGAGAATCTAAGAGGATTATCATTAGTACCAATAGTAGTAGTTGACTAGAATGAAGGCTTAGAAGCAACCTTGGTAGACGCAACAGCTGATTCTTCATGCAATGGTTCAGAAGATGTGGATGAGGAGGATTCAGGAATCTCACTTAATCGCTACAGTCTCTTGAATGGATTCCTCGCAGGAATCATCTTGTACCGTTTAGGTTTTGAAGCTAGTTTAGCAGATGAAGATGGTGCAGTCATTAGAGAAATGCCAAAATGATAATAAACTTTCCGAGTAGACACCATTGGAGAAGCAACAAGAGCCATAAAGAGCAGGAAGCTTGAAAGACGAAGAATATGAATCGATGGATGAAGAAACAATGTTCGGTAAATATCAAGCAACATATATAAATGCTTATTCAAATTCAAATAACTTTCTTCTAGGCCCGACAACTCAAACTAAGCCCAAAGATAATTCATAGTTGGTTTATATAGAAATAACAATAATTGTTATTTATTAAATTGACATACTCCCAGCTCAGCTCGAAGCTTCTTAAACAGAGTGACTTCCAACTGAACAGAACTACGAACATGCTCAAGAGAAATTTCCTTAGCTTCAACAAGCTCACGAATAAAATGGTGCCAAATATCAATATACTTGGTTCGACTATGCTGAACATGATTTTTAGAGATGGTGATAGCACTCATGATGTCACAGTATAGAATCAGAGTGTCTTGAGAAATATCATATTTAGATAACATTTGTTTCATCTATAAGAGTTGAGTACAATTACTACCAGCGACTATGTATTCGACCTCAACATTAGACAAGGAGATGCAATGTTTTTCCTACTAAACCACACGATAAGATTATTACCCAAAAAGAAACAACCACCAGAAGTACTCTTACAATCTTCAACACACCCAACTCAATCAACATCACAATATCCCACCAACACAGAGGTAGTATTAAAAGATTACCATAAACTAAAATCAATGTACCTGACTCATATTCAAAATGTGTTAAGCAAAGTGTAAATGAAATGCTTGAGGATCAGCTTGATATCGAGCACAAACACCAACAGTAAAAGAAATATTAGGATGGCTGGTTGTCAGATACAAGAGACTCCCTATGATGTTTCAATATAGACTTTCATCAACTTTATCTCTAGAGTTATCCCTAGAAACTTTGAGATGAGTTGTAGGTAGAGTTCGTTTCGGTTATGCTTTGACAAGGTCAAACTTCTTAATCAATTTTCGAGCATACTTTTTTTAAGAGAGAAAGATTCACATTCATGAATTTGAAAACCCAAGAAGAAGGATAATTCACTCACCATGCTCATTTCAAATTTAGTCTTCAATCATTCAACAAAATTTGATATTAAGGTAGAAGGTTAGCCACTAAAAATAATATCATCCATATATACTTGAGCAACTAAACAATCATGACCTTTCTTCTTGATAGACATCGTTTTGTCAGTGCCACCACGAATGAACCCTTGAGCTGTAAGAAATTCAATTAATCTTTCATACCATGACATAAGAGCTTGTTTGATACCATGTAAAGCTTTGTGTAATTTGTACACATAGTCAGGGTGTGCTAGATCAATAAAGCCTTTTGGCTAAGCAACATAGACTTCTTCTGATATCTAACCATTTAGAAAGGCACTCTTTATGTCCATTTGTAACAGTTTGATTTTACAAAAACATGCAAGTCCTAGTAAGAGACAGACAACTTCTAGACGAACAGGGCAAAAGGTCTCACCAAAATCAATATCGTCAATCTAAGCATACTCATGGGTGACAAGACGTGCTTTATTTTCTGTGACATTTCCTTTCTCGTCTATTTTTTTTAAAAAAATCCACTTCGTACCAATGATGTTTTCATGTAAAGGTCTTGGAGTTAGTTCCCAAACCTTATTTTGGTTAAATTGAAGAAGTTCTTCCTGCATAGCAATTACCCACTGATCATCTTTTAAAGCTTTCAATAATGTTCGTAGGTTCAAAGGTAGATGTAAAACAGACGTTAGCAACCATCTTTGCATAGTCACGCCTATCTTTTCTTTCGAGTATTAATACCACTAATGATTTCTCCAATGATGCAATTAGATTGGTGATTTTTCTTTACATGAGCAGAAGGAGAAAGACAGTGATTATTTGAGGCCCAAGACACACCAGAATCATCACTTTTGTTATTTGGACATGTTTTAGAACTAATACACCCGTCACTTTCAGAACTATTATCAGACGTTGCGATTATAGGCACACTTGAGGTGTCTTTCTCAGAATTGGTATAACCTATACTAATAAATTCTTTGGAAATTTGAGAATGATCCAAATACTGTTCTATTATATCATCATTATTATCTTTTTGTCCATCAAGATCTTCAGAGTCGTGTATGATGACATTTATAGATTCTACAATAGTTTTTGTTGGTTTGTTGAAGATCCAAAATGCTCTACTATTTGTGGAATATCCAAGAAAAATGTCTTCGTTAGACTTAGAATCCCATTTGTGACGATATTCTCTATCATTAAGGATGTGACACTTACTGCCAAAAATATGAAAATATTTAACATTTGGTTTGCGAGCTTTCCATAGCTGATAGTTAGTGAACATGGTCCCAGGGTAGAAAGCAATTCGATTATGAATGTGGCACGTTGTATTTAAGGCTTCTGCCCACATGTATAAACGAAGAGATATGGCGTGAAGCATAACTCAAGCCTTCTCCTGAAGAGTACGATTCTTCCTTTCAACTACTTCATTTTGGTGAAGAGGCCAAAACACTTTGATAGTAAATTTCCTACCATGATCACTTCTAATTCTACGAACATTCTTGTTCTTGCTGGAGTTGAAGGCATAGAGGCCAAAACACTTTGATAGTACAAATTTCTCTCTAATAAATCTCACCCATGTAAATCTAGAGAAGTCATCAACTATGACTAACACATATCTTTTTCCTCCAAGGCTTTCAAGTTGCATATGACCCATCAGATCCAAATGAAAAAGCTCCAAAACTTGATCTAACAATCTTGATCACCTGGTCTTTGAAAAGTCTTAGTTTGTTTTCCAGTAGGACATTCAGAGCAAAAATTATTTATGGATTGCTTCAACAACAGTACCCCTTGAATAGCATCAACTTCTAGAGTTTTGTAGATCTTAGAAATACTCAATGTGCTCAACATGTTTATGCCATAACATGGTTTTATAATCAAGCACTTCACATTTATCTTCAGATTTAGACAAGTTGCACTTAAGATTACTGAGATTATTATCCCAGTGATAATAGTTATCTGAGAGTCGAGTGCCAGTCATAACAATACTTTTCTTATAATCAAGCACTTCACATTTATCTTTCGAGAAATTTATAAGGTAACCTTAATCAGACACTTGACTGATACTAAATCAAGTTAGCAAATAGTCCTTCTACCAATCTGACATAACTAAAAATAGAAACACCATACCGGTTAATATTTCTTCAACCAATAACGATGCCTTTCACACCATCTCTAAAGGTCACTTGTCATGTACTGCACTCTTTTAATTATGCAGCTCGTCATATGCTTGGAGCAACCACTATGAAAATACCAATCTTCAGAGTTAGAATTGTGTACAGTTGTGAAAGCCACATTGCAAATTTGGTCTCTTGTTCTTTTAACCCTCTACTCATTCTTTCTAGGAGCTTACCTATTGGCATTCTTTTATCATTATCATTGCCTCTATTTGGACAAGGCTTATTGAAGCCATGTAGTTTATAGCATAATGGTTTATTGTGTCCTTCTTTACCACAAAAATGACAACCCCACCTTTTAGACACACTAGTTAATTTCCTTGGAAGAAGCGTTTTTAGAAACCTTATTTTTAGGAATATAGTCTTGATTTTTCCAACGTGAAGCTCGAACAAAAACTTCATAATTTTTTTAGTCGAAGATTTTTTTTTCTGAAAAACCAAGACCATTTTTATCATTCTTGATTTTTTAACTACTCAGAATGTCATTAAGACTACGAGTTCCTAGAGACAGAAGCCTAATTGCCTTCAATAATGAGTCATAGTCATTTCAAGCATCACTAAGTTCAAGTTTTAGAGTTCTAATAGTTGATATCAATCTATAGTTATCTTCCATGAGAGTTAAGATACATTCTCTTTGGCGTTTCATCACTTCTTAGTCTTCTTTCCACACAGGTAATAATTCTTTGAATTCAGATAGAGTGAGTTTGGACTCTTCACTTCCAGATATATGAGTCAGATCAACTTCTAAGACTTCCACCTTGTCTTCTGACACAGCTTATTAAGGCTCTTCCAAAATTTTCACAATCACTGCCGATAAAGTAACAACCATCCATTTTTTCTTTCTTTTTAAATAAGTTGCATATTTAGCTTAATAATGCTTGAATCCTTCACATTCGTGATATTTGATACTTCTATCACTTAACACAGATTGGGCATTATTTTTATCTCAATCTCTTTTATTAGATGCTGAGAAGGAAGTAGAAGACCCAGAGCCCGAGTAGCTAGAATTATTAAAATCTTTATTTGCCTGCAATGAGAAACCTCCTTACTTTTTATAGAATTTGCTTTTAGATTTTGAAAATCGTTTTGACAGTAATGCAACAATTTCTACTAAAATTTCATCTTGAGGGTGTTTCTGGTTCAAGTTTGACATATCATCACTTGCACTTTGAAAAAAAATTCCACTTTTCTTCTTTGATAGATTATCATCGAGTGTTAGTTCAAACGTTCTAAGAGAGCCAAATAATTCATCGAGTTTATTGATGGTGATATCATTTGCTTCCTCTATGGCAATGGCTTCCATATTGAATAGTGATGGAAGAGATCTCAAAACTTTTCTCACCAATTTTGTATTTGAAAGCTTTTCCCCAAGCATAAATGATTCATTCGCCAGATCCAGTACACAGACATTGAATTTTGCTATTATTTCATCTTCATTCATTATGGGGGCTTCAAATTTTGAGAACAAAATTAGTGGTCTTGAAATTTTGACTTTAGAACTCCCTTCATAAGCAACTTCCAGAATATTCCTGACTTCTTTAGCAAATAGACAAGTGCTGATGGTTTGAATACAGTCTGATTAACACCATTAAACAGGTCATTTAACTATTGAGAGTTTCCAAGAGACGCTTCATCCTTTTCTTTAGTCTAGGATATCTCTGATTTTAAAGTGATTTTGCCATTAACATCTTTAATGGATGGATGTTTCCATCCTAAGATAACAACCTTCCAACAGTTACTGTCAATAGATTTTTATAAATGCTACCATTTTTGCTTGAGTATGCATAGTTTGCTCCATCAAGAATTGGGGGTCTCGTTGTTGATGTCCCTTCACGCACAGAATCCATTGAAAGCAGTAAACTCACTCTGATACCAATTGATAAAACAATATATATTAGTCAACAATTGTACTTTGAGAAGAACCTCCAGTTAATAACAAAAGATACAACAAACGATGCAGTAAGTAAAGACAGTAGAAATATAAGACATTGTTAACCCAATTCGATGACCCAAGATCAAAGCTTTTATTACTTTGAGATTTTAATCATAATTACATCTTTATGATTACAAGTACATAGATTATAACATATATATTTTATCCTGTACTTTGAGTGATACAACTTTACTGTTAGTAAATTAGTCACTGAATAAAATTCAAATTAGATAACTTGGGTAAAAATATCCCCATCTCATCAATGAGTATATTAAGGTGTTGTCGGTGAAGACCTCTTCCTTAATCAAGTTTCTCATCAATCATCTATTAGGATTCAGTATTTGTACATCATAATGAAGCTTGATCTTCTTGAAAAATGTCGAATCAGCTATTCTTCAATAACCAAAAAATAATAATGCCAAGCAATCTAATTTACTCGTTTTTCTTGCTTCATAGAGTTACAGGTCATAATTTTCACTTACGCTCGTTGACAAATTGCAAATCAATAGGAAATAGATAGGAACCCAAGATTCTGCCATATTCCACGAAAGAGAATATCTTTTGTATTAAATACATTCTTTTAATAAAATATGGGCTTTCCAATATCGAGGTGTTCTTTGAAGTAAACACTGAACAAAAATTTCGTAGACTTCCGAAGATAGGCCCACAAATATTCTAACAATTTTTATAGAACTGAAGGAACTGGTTGAAGAAGAAGACCCTTTGCTGCCATGAAAAGATCTCATCAGGAAGCTGAAGAAGTTTTGAGAAAAACACCAAGCTTAACAGACTTTCAGGCAAAACAAAAGCAATTTCGTATTTTGAAGATACTAAATTGTAGAAAAAGAATTAGAAGCTGAAATTTAGAGGTTAGTAAGATAAAAAGCCTGTCTACATTTTTGATAAAGAATGTTTGAGCTAATTCGTTCTTGCAAAAGGCTAAAATTAAAAGAATATTTTTGTTGTGCAGGAATTGGTTGAATATGGGCAAGGGTGCTTTTGGAGTTTATTATGATGGGTCCAAGCAATTTTAAAGCTCCAAATTCTCAGGTTTGTTAATTAAGAGGTTTCTTATGAGTTTTATGAAAGAAATTTGGGGTAAATTTGATTCAAAAAAGAGGGAAATAAGCATGTGTTTGTGTGTTTGTTGCACTGCGCTGCTGGGAAAATAGGTTACACAGTGGGATGTTTTGTTGATTTGAGAAGTCCTAGAGCGTGTCAATCACCCAAAAAAATTTTTTGAAAAGGAAAGAAGTTCCAAACTTCTTCTTTTTTTCTTTTTGAAAAGGTATTTGTAATTAAATGTTAGGGTGGAAAATTTGAACCCAAATACCTCTGGTTCACGAATACATGTAGGTACAAGTAGCGCTAAGCTCATGTTTGTAAAAACACCCAAAATTTGAGATAAATTTGTTTTAATTATGGATAAGAGGTTAATATAGGTTAATTTAATTAATGTTTTGGTTGGAAATGAGGTGTTTGGGTTGCTGAAGTGTCATTGGAAAAGTTGGCCTATTTGTTCGTTATAAAACATGAAAATAGTTGACTTTCATGTTTGAGTATCCAAATATGGTTACTTTTGTACTTTTAAGTTAATGGAAGTGTTCTTAAGATTGTTTTGGGTCCTAAGTAATAGTATTAAGATGATTGGAACCTTAATTGAGAAATAAGTTAGATTAAATAATTTAATTTCAAGTAAAACCCTCAACTGATTTAAACTATGGTTGTTGGAGAATGTAATTAAATTAGACATACATGGAAATTGATGGTTTAACTTTCAAGTCAATAAAAGTTTGAGCAAATCTATAAACCTGAGGCTTCCAGCTTAAATCAGTGAATGGAAAACCGAGTTTAAATGATGATTTATAACATGACTTTCAAGTGAGAATATGTTGAGGATGTTTTGAGTTATTTTAATATGTTTTATTTCATGATTTTATTAAACTTATTTACAAAGCTATGAGTTAAGTTAAAGTTTGAGACTTGATTACAAGCATGAGTTTGAGTTTAAAAGCAAGAGAGTTTCTAGGTAAATGCTAAGCAAGAGTTTAAAGCTACGTATCAAGTGTAAAAGTATGAGTCTAAGAAAGGTGTTTGTCTAAGACACCCAGCAAGCTTTATAAGTAGAGATATTTATTCAAAGTATAAGAGCTAAAGAGAAAGTATTAAGTTAAGTAATGATAAGATTGTTAAGAAAGACCAAAGATTCGTACAATATAAGTTATGAATATAGTCTAAATAAAAGACTGAGCAAAAAGTGTGTTTCCAGAATGTTTGGAGTAAAGAAAATAAACTATGTGCTTCTTAAAAGTGAGACTTCCTAGTTATTACCAAGTTAACATCAAAGAAAATAGTTAAGTAAAGTCTAAGATTAAACAAATATAAGTGTAAGCATAAGCAAGAAATTACTTGAAGCATGAGGAAGTAAAGAGTTAAATCATGTTTTATATAGAGTAAAAGTATGTGTACCAGAAGTATATATTACAAAATCTTGATATAAGCAAGATTCGCATTGTCATATATCTTAGACATACAGAGATTTATTTAAGTCATTCGGGGAAGTAACTAGAATTAAGTTCGCGCGCATATATATATATATATATATATATATATACTTATTTTGTTGCTACCATTGAGCTTACACTATGTAGCAACAAAAGAACTCATGAGCCCATATATTCATTTGATTACTAGCATTGAGTTTACTCTATAGCACTAAAGAACTAGTATGTATAGAGATAAAAAACTAGTATGTATAGAGATATAATATGTTGCTAGCATTTTTTACTTTGTAGAAATAGAAAGACTCATGAGCCAATAGAATAATCATATTGCGAGCATTGAGTTTATCCTATAGCAATCGAGGACTAGTATGCACATAGATTTATTACGTTGCTAGCATTCAAGTGTAGTCTATAACAATGAAGAGGTCAGGAGATGGTTTATGTGTATCTACGATAAATTCAGAAAGATTACTTGTTTCCAGCATGATGGTCGTTTGTATCAATTCAATTCTACCACAATAGAATCAGCTAGAAACTACAAGTCATCAAGACTAGCATTATTTGTATCGATTCAATTGTACCACCAAGTGGTCAGATTAGTTGTAAATTAAAGTAGCAAACTCATTAAAACTGCCATCGTTTGTTTTGATTCAATTCTACCATAATGGAGTTAGATGAGTTGTTGAGTATAGTAGCAGAACAAATAAGTAAACGAGTAAAGAATAAGAAAAATGAATAAAGAGCTTTATTTCAAGATAACAGAATAAAAATGTTTTATATGTTGGGATTTATGTTCTAAAACTCGTCAATTGTAAATATAATCTTTTTGTTATTAATAAAGTGTTATTATTATAATTTCAATAAATGTTATTGATTATATTATTAATTTTATCTTAATAATCTAAATCTAATAAACTAATATCCTAAACTGTTTGATGAGTCTTGAATAGTATGTAGAGACATACATGGATCAATGTTCGAGATCAGGTTAAAGAGTATAGTATAGAGATATGGTTGGGTACCTTATCCTAGTAACACTATGGATACGACTCACTTTGTATTTGATACAAACGCAATGATCCAACATGTTTATGTAAGTGACATGCGAGTGAGAGTATCTTATGCAAAGAGTTTGCATAAGACCGGACCATAAAATAGTAACCACTGGATGTAACACCTTTAACTAGTTGGTTTTTTATTTCATTAGGATGATCTAGGTAACTTAGTCTTAATCTTGAGTGTATTATGAACTCTTGTTCGCGAGAGATTGTCTTTTGATTTGTATGGGTGAGAGTGGTTAGATTGTCGACTCAATATGTTTATCATTTTGGGGACAAGATCGAGTGGGGAGCTAGAAACATAATTACACAAGATGAAATTCACTCATTCCTGACTTTAGGGTAAGTAGATGAGTGTTCCCTTAAATAGTGTCTTCGGAACTTGAACAAAGGGTCCTACCCTCTCTATGGCATGAGAGAGGTTTTTATTTATTGGTTGGACCATAGACAGGTTGTTCATTAGAGGAGCACTATTATTTAAGGACTAGAAGTAACCCAAGGGTAAAACGGTAATTTGACCCAATTGGTGTAACGAACACTCGTGAAGAACTAATTTATTGTTATTGGTATAATCTATGGACATAGAAATATATCTACAGTGAGAAGAGTTCAACTATGAGTCTTTAGTAGAGTGTACACATAGTTAACGAATATTGATTAATGAGGTTAATGAGTTTTGCCAATTAATCTCATATCGTTGTAGCTTCTGATATGTAGGTCCATTAGGTCCATTTCATAACTCGTAAAGGATAATGAAATTTATTTATATTAGTTGTAATTTGAAATGTTCAAATTTACTTTGGAAATTAGTATAAGTATGGTGATACATTATAATATAAAGTTTATATTTTAATTAAACTTTATTATATAAATTTAATTTTGGATGTGATTCAAAATTAATTTATGTGATATAAAATATTTGAATGAGTTCAAATATTAATTTAAAGTGAATTGGATTCATATTAAAATTGTTGGTTATGAGAGAAATTTATGTTTGGATATGATTCAAATTTGAATTAAATTAAATATAAGATATTTAATTTAGCAATTAATTGGAGAATTAATTAATAGTTAAATTTTATTTTATTTTATTTAATTAAATTAATTAAATATGTGAGAGTAATTAGCAAGGCATATCAAGTATATTAAACATTTTAACTAGCATGACATATCTACGTTGTGTGGGGCATGCCCTGTACAACCAATATTTGTTAGCTCTACTATATAATGGCTCCCACCCTGCACTCACGACAGTATCGTTGTCACGGAGTACACTCAACATTAACAACCGAATCTAACTTGTGTGCACACGGTATCATATAGCCTCAAGCTCAACTTCTTAGTCATGTAGTTAACAGAAATTTCAGAAAGTTATATGAAAACATTAAAACGTGTCTGCTAATCTTTATATTTTGTAAAAATCAAGTTTACTTGGCTTGTTCATGAAAAACTGAAAATCTATAAACAATATTTGTTTTAAATGATTTGTTTCAACTACCTTTTAGAAAGTCAATAATAACATGCTCATATATAAATTTCATTATAAAACCTAAGCTTGAAACTTATGTTTAAAAACCATTCATAGAAATCATGTACTATTCATAAACTCGTATTCAAGCCTAGAAAGCATTTAGTCATAAATAACAGTTTAGAAATCACTTTCAAAATCTGTTTTGTCACTCACAACTTTAGGCTAGTTCCCTAGTCTGTAGACTCGACTTATTTCCTCTTGGCCTGTCAAACAAACCAAACCCGAGCATCAGAACCTTATATATTCTTGTATTTTTATACTAAATGTAAGATGACGTACACAAGTTGACATTCATCAATTCTAAACTTAGACATAAAAAAACATTTCACAATTTTCTCTAAAACTTTCCAGATTCAACAACCTAACTTCAAACATTTATAACTTTCTAAATACTTGAGCAAAATTAATGTACTTTATATCAAACTCTTTATTTTGAAATCCTCTACGATTTACTTAAAGGAAAAAAAAACAAGGTTCCCAATAGATTGGTACAGAAATTGCCTGAAATAGAGGTAGTCCAATTTCGAGTGTTTTACTAACCCCTGAATTAAGCTTACTTCCAGTCATTTTTGGCTCATAATTCCTTCATGAACGTTGTAGGAAATTTAAAAAGATTTTCAACCTACCTAATAGAGCTTCTAACTCACTTTATACAATCCATGAAACTAAAAAAACGAAAGACTTCACGAATTCGCACACCAAACTATGACTTGATTGCCTCTTCGAAAATCATTAATCCAACATCAGAATTTGCTCAAGCTTCCTTCACAAAATTTGTTAGAAATTGAATAAAATTTAAAAACAAAAAATAATAAACCTCACCTTTTAATCCCTTCTGAGGAGTTCAAACCAGCTCAAAAACCAAAGAATGTATGTATGAATTCAATATGTCAAGAGAAAAAAGACTTGAGCTTGTAGTTTCTTTGTCTTCTTCAACCTCCAAATTGCAGAATCTCTACTTTCAATCTTCCCTAACCTTCCCTCAACACACCTCTGATTTGATGATCGAAGAGATGAAAAATGGAAGAAGAAAAGTTGGGCAATGGAGAAGACTATTGAAAAAAAATAAAGCGCCAAATGCCTTTTCATCTTCTTCTCTTCCTTGTTTTATTTTTTTAAATAAATTTTATCTTCTTTTTCTTCTATTCTTAAATATGCATAATAATAAATAAAATTTCAGTTTCCTTTTCTTTTTTCTTTCTTTCTTTCTCTTTTTTTTTTCTTTTAAGAAAATCCAAAATAGTTAACATAACTTGAACCAAAAGCTTTGACATTCATTTTCAACAACTTCAATTCAACTTCCTATATATAACAATAGCAAAGAATCCAAGGAAAATCTCGGGTTTACAGTAATATAAGTGTCAAGACTAGGTTGATCTGCAAGGAAGCATGGAGATTACTTTCTCAACGCTTATTATTTAGTTAAAGTGATAAATGGGGAGAGGGGTTGGTGTGATTTGAGATTCAAATGAAAATAAAGTGCAAGAAAACTAAAGATAGAAATGTGATCTCCAAGGTAATTCTCACACTCTCAAACTTTTTAGGAAAAAAACTCACTATTTTAGGTCTGAATTATGTGTTGAATTTTATGCCTCGATTGTTAAATAGGATCCAAATAAATCGGGGAAGCAAACTTGGCCAAGAAGAAATTGGAAAAAATACCAAAATTTCAATTTAAGTAAGCAGCTTGTGTTGCGGCATTCCCAACACTCCTAACCTTTATTGTAGTACAATGTTGCACTTTCCTTAGTGTTGGAGTGCTTCTCTTGTCTAACATCACACCCCACTCTGAGCACCTACTCGTTAGTTCCAAGACGTGGCGTAAAGCCAACAGACATTGCTTCCTGTCTAAACAACACCAATTGATCCTGACTATTGATCTTTTACAATGCTTAACAACTTGAGTAAATTAAAACTCATGCAACGAAACTATGAGAAACAAGTTGAACAACTTCCTATATATATTTAACAAATATTTTAGGTTAGATGTCATTGATTACAAACTATAATTACAGACCAAACAGAAATTAAACAATTGCACTTAACCTTATGCAAAAACCATGTACATGATAAGGTTTAAACGAAGATTGGCCCTTAATAACTAAATTATCAACAACTTCACACAGAAATCTAAAGACAACGGTCAGGTCCTTGGATCATGACCTCTACCTTGAAAGTGGAAAAAACATTTGGAAAGGGTGAGCTAAAATAGTTAGTGGGTGATGGTTTTATTAAAACATACTTTTCAAAACAATTTAGTTTTAAACTTCACATTTAGCATAATTAACTCAATTTACTCGCTATGCCATATGAAACACAAGGTTAGACCATCTAACGACCCTCATCTTGTTATATAATATTTACGAGGTAAAATCCAGGCATTAGTAGTGTCCTATTTCGTTATAGCTTACTATGAGGTGGGTAACCTACAAATATCATAACTACAGAACCCTCTTCTCATAAATTTTCCCCAGTGATAGCATACATAGGTATCTACTTAATACCTCTATCAAAAGAACCTCTATGCACATGCCATATCTCCAAAAGGCTGCTATATATATTGTACGATATAGTCTAAAACATTCTAAAATAATTCTTTACTTAAATACTCATCAAACATTTCAAATCTTATGCTTCAAAATCGTTTTGCTAATACAGTAAACTCAAGTAATTCATACATCAAAGCATGCTTAAAACATTTAATAGATAATTAGCGTCAGAAATCAACTTTAAATTCATTTTATCACTCACAAATAGTAGCTTAGACCCTTGGTCTATAAATTTGTAGGATCTCCTCTTGACCTGAAATAACGAGAAATATTTTTTTTAATTCCTTTTTATCATAAAATATCAGAACTTTACTTAAAATTTCTCAAAATATATATAAAAAAAATTAAAAAACACCACAGTGGTATGGCTGACGCATAGGGGTGAGCTGTAGGGCCCTGATCGTGTACGCTGGGCTGCCCACGCTAACATCACAAGAGGATTGTCATGCATACTGGTGGTTGTTTGTTAATGCGTAGACTTAATAGTTTCAGGTGTGTATAACGCAATTGCAATACGTCACCAAGTCAGATCATTGCACATAATGCGCTCATCGTAACTCTCTTTGGCCTATTCATACCTCCTTTGGCATATTCAAGCCTCCTTTTCTTGGTAAGGATGAAGTGCTTGTATAGGTTGCTTTTTAGAGGGAAACTTTTATTCCTCTAAGTATGTCAGCACTGACATCTGGCTGTGTGAAGTCACATCAGTCCAACTACCATCCTTGTCTCTTAATGAGCTTTTCTCGTGTGATGTCGTGGTTCCTTGTCTAGGGGTGTTAATCATCAAGCTAGTTCCCATTGCGTAGCCTTTGTGCAAGATGTCCTATGTGATTTGCTCCTTTCTTGTTTTCCCACTTATCCTGCGTTTAAACACGATAATCACTTAAAACAAGTATGACACTTATACAAGCTGTATTTCTAAATATTTATGCATTTACAACATAAGTCACGTGTTTTGATCATCTTCTTATGCATTTTAACCTCATTATTCTAATAAAAGGGCTAGAATACTGAACATTTATATGTGTTATCTCACCCCCAAATTTAGAGTAGTGTTTGTCCTCAAGCATCGCTTCGTATTATGCTTGTCCTCAAGCACGATTCCTTCATAAAGACTCGCCTTCCCCTTCTGTGTTTCTACACCCCTCAACATGCGAGCAAGTTTTATTTGTTATTCATGGTTGACTCTCATTGCGTACTTCTTGCTATGAAAGTATTTCTAAGTTAAAAATACGACAAGCTTAATAATCAAAATATCCTCATTCATTTCCAATAGGAAATCTTATTTTCAACTTCATAAATGGTTACAATTTTGAAAATGTTTTGAATCCCTTTTATTTGGGGAAAGAATGTTTTCTATTATATTTACATTAGATTTAACGTTGAGTGGAAAATCATAGGTACTCTATGAGTTTGTTTCTCTTATCAACTGTAACTCTTATGGCCTCTTATTACTTAACTTTCTAAATTTTTACTTTTGAAGCTTTACTTCTTTATTTATGCCAGAGGAGGCAACATAGGAGTTTCTATTTTAATTGCATCAAAGAATACCCACTTTTAGAAGTTTTTTTTTTCACTTTTGGCTTAGTTTTAACTTTTGTTAAAACGCCTTACATTAGCTTGCCTTGCAAGGTTTTTCAAAAAGTTTCCAAAATTTTAGCGTGGATCTCGCACACTCCCAAATTTAGAGGTTAGCAAAGGCCTCATTACTAAAAATGAATTATAAGATTAGTCTCCGAAAAGTTTTATAAAAGTAGTTTGAGGTAAAGTTTGCTCCTCTAATAAACTATAGAAATATTTTTTAGGTAAGGTTCCTTAACAAGTTAAATGCATAGATATCAAATGAAACTTTATTTCACATACTTTATTTTAGTGAAGTGTCATTGAATCATAAAGAAAAATTAGAATGCTACATGGCGGGCAGCCAGACTTGTGACAAGAAAGATTAAACTTACAAAGAGTATATCAAAAGTTATCACTTGCATTGTGAAGGACATAAATAACAAGAAATACAAATTATATTAGATTTTTTAAGTGGATGGAAATAGGTGTTTCATCTTGTGAATTGGTTGGTTTGGATTAAAGAAGCGGAGGTTGCCGTTGTAGAGTTGTGAGGAGTTGAAGTGTAATCTTTTTCGGAGGAGTTGACTTTAGAAGCAGAGGTTAAGTGAGCGGGATTTCTTCTTCTTCTTCTTCGGATCCACTTTCCTTTTCACCTTCCTCTGCTTGCAAGGGGTTTCTTAATAATAGCTCTCTTTTTGCCCTTGCGATTGGGTACTTCTCCCTCCCCCCCCCCCCTCCGACAACAGTTCTTCCACCGCTTCTTTCTCAAACTCCCCAAATTGCTTCTTCTCTAACTTTATCGCTTTCATTCTTTTTTCCAAGGGCTCAAGTTTTTCTTCTTCAGCCTTTTCGTGGGTCCTTGTTTTCAACCCTGTAGATTAAACAGCAGGAGAGGAAGTTCTTTCTAGTAGAGAAATTCTTCCATCCTTCTCAACCTTCAGTCGCACCTCTTCTTTCTTCTTATTACATTTTCTTTTTATTATTGTTCATCTTTTCACCTTCTTTTGCTTCTTCATTTACATTTCCTTTCATTCCTGTAGTTTCTCCCTCTCCCTTTTTCTAACCTTTCTCACCTTCCTTCAAATTACGTGACTTATCATATTTTATGGTGAAAAGGTGGGATCCCTAGTACTCAAAATATGGTGGCCTTATGAGGGTAAAAAAAGCATTTCTTCGTGAAAGATAACAACAATACACTGATGATCAATGAAGAAGAGCTTTTGGAATGGCAGTTCTCTGAAGGTTATACAATGTGTGGATTCATGACTTGTTGTGTTGGGCTAAATGCTAAGACTTAGAGTTTCGAAGAGTTTAAATAGACCTTCTTAACTAGGGTTAAAAGGGTGGTTACCGTACGATTAAGGTCTTGTAAATAAATGTGGTGATAACTTGACAGATTACTCTTGGCTCGAGGTACGGTGCATTCATTCCTTCTTGGAAGTTTAAGAACTGTGGGATTTGA
The DNA here is from genome assembly GCA_037974545.1 of Cucumis variabilis. Taxonomy (NCBI): domain Eukaryota; kingdom Viridiplantae; phylum Streptophyta; class Magnoliopsida; order Cucurbitales; family Cucurbitaceae; genus Cucumis; species Cucumis variabilis. Next base: position 12,780,292 of record JBBPDI010000032.1, on the reverse strand, counting down.
TCAGATGCTTGTACCCCCTAAAGATTTCAACGTTTCTCAATGAAATCTAACCTACCTAATTTGTGTAGCACAATCTCCTTGTGAGATTAAAGGATAAACAAAAAGCGAATACAAAATTGATTTACACGTATAAAAGAATTACTTATAGAGGTACTCGAGTATAAGTAAATATTTACACTTGAATCGGGATGCAATTTTAAAAAAATTGGAAGAATTATACGTTACGATTGCATCCATGTGTTCAGGCTCCTTGACGAGGAAGAACTGTGGTGTCATTGCTTTTGCTCCGTATAGCTTTCCTGACCACATTGTTCTTGAACTTCGTTGATAATTTGCATCATGACTCCCAGCTTCCTGATTGTTCATCGCAATAAGTTTTTGCTCTCAATCATTCACTGCAATGTTTAAATGATCTTTCTCGGTCCTTGTCACTTAGCTAACTAAAATTGTGCTTTTCGTTAGCTCCGCACGAGGACACTTCAATCGATAACTTCATGGAGATTTTCATTTTCATTTGCAACCAACCGCATCATTGAGATTTCTCTAGGTCATCATCTGAAAGATACATTGATCTTGGGATTGGTTCAAGAAAACACATATTACTCCGATACCTTGAACCTCTTCGCATGATTTTCAGCTAATCACGTGATTCACCAAAATCAAATGTTTTGTCTAAACTCAAAGTAAGACTCTATTCTAAAATCTATAAATAAATTCTCCAGCAACGATGCCAAAAACTTGGTTGTTTGTTAATGCTTGGACTTAATAATTTTGTGTGTGTATAACGCAATTGCAATACGTCACCAAGTCAAGTCATTGCGGATAATGTGTTCACCGTAACTCTTTGTATAGTATGCTTCAATTCTAGGCGATGAGTCATGGGTCATGATCATAGCATGTGAAATGCTCACGATGTACCTCTTCATCGCGTAATTCCTAAGTCCTTGTTGAGTATAAGTTTTCTTATTGCTTGCCCAAGTGCAAGCGAAATAGTAGGTTTATGTAGGTGATCCAGAGTTGAACATAGAGAATTGTTTACAGGCGTTAATTCTAGGATCCATTATTCATTTAGGTAAATTGAAAGAATTAAAGAATAACAGACGTAAGAATTGCTATTTACACATCAAGAGTCTGTAAGGTGAAGTGGAAAAAAAAAGGTATAATAAAGCGTCTATCTTAAATCAAAGGAGTAAAGGAAGGAATGTCTGCGTGCTACCATTCGAATAAAGTAACGAGGTAACTTTGATGCAATATAACTCACTAAGACATACTTGTTATTAAGGCATACTTCTCTTGAAGTCATATGTGCCACACATGATTGCTTTTCAAAGATTCATATGACCAAATATGGCTAGATGAGTTATATCTAGAAGAGACCGCTTATGAATCCTATAGTATTTCACGATTAAGGATTGCTACCTCTCGGTATCCACTATCCACACTTGTCCTCCTTTTCGGGTACAAATGTTAGAAATACTCTCAGGAAGAGGCAAAGTTCATCTTCACGCACGCTAATTAGGTTCTAGATACTTTCTCTCTTGGGTAGTTAGCAACTTATGCTGGCCAAGCAATAACAATAACACAATTAATATGTAAAATTTATAAGCAACTTTTCTTATCAAGACCTATCATCTACTTAAGCTACAAATAACATGTTGACTTATAGAAAGAAGAGAAATGCTGGATTGAAAAAAAGTTATATTTGTATAGAACACAGAGAAAGTGGGCCATAGACCTATATACAATATATACAATATGAAGTATGAAATATAAAGAAAACAACAAATGGAAGACAAAAAAAATTGAATCATTGTTACAAGTTAGGGGATCAACATAGATAGCCTTCTTCTCCATCACAGCTAGACATTCAGGCTCTCCCTCTCTCAAGGTCTATCTCGACCTTCTTTGGCCTATTCAAGCCTCCTTTTTTTGTGAGAATGAAGTGCTTGTATAGACCATTTTTTGGCAGGAAACTTCTATTCCTTTAAGTGTGTCAGTGGTGACATCTGGCCCTGTGAAGTCACATCACTCCAACTACCATCCTTGTCTCTTAGTAAGATTTTCTCACGTGATGTTGTGGTTCCTTATCTAGGATTGTTAATCACCAAGCTAGTTTCCATTGCATAGTCTTTGCTCGAGATGTGCTATGTGATTTGCCATTTTCTTCTTTTCCCACTTATCCTCTTTTTAAACGTGATAATCGCATAAAACAGGTATGACACTTATGCAAGCTATATTTCTAAATATTTATTCGTTTACAACACAAGCCACAGGTTTTGATAATCTTCTTATGTGTTTTGACCTCATTATTCTAATAAAAGGTTTATAATACCAGACATTCTGCTGGTTAACAGTTGGGTGTGCCCACGCATAGTCATGTCGTGCGCCTTACCTGGCTGCGTGCCTGAGGTCTTGTGTAGCCCTTCCCATGTGCTAATAGAACTTAATTGGTGGGTTACGTGTAAGGTTTAAGCTAAGCATGGTTAGAGGAAGCTAATAAGTTTACACATGTAGCACTTTAAGCAGAAACTGACAAGTTAATAAGAGCTTAAGAGTGATTAATCTAATTTGGAATTGGTATAAACAGGGTTAAAGGGTCAATAGACAAGAGATTGTGCTAAACTTCCTAAAGTTACTTAGCTAAAAGAAGACGTATAAGGGGAGAAGGTGCTAGGCGTTATGAGAAAAAGGAACTTAAACTTAGAGTTTGTGACTGAATTTCCAAAGATAAATCGTGTTTCAAAACTTTCTTTCTTCTTTTGTAATTGTTATACTAATGTTATAAGCATGTACAAATACCAATCTCTATAGTTAATACCAATTTCTACAGTTATTGTAACAATTAACATATAAATAATTGTCAAATAAAAAATGTATTTGGCTATTAACACATAATGATAGTCCTAATAGATTTATTACTGAGTTTTTTTCCCTTTTTTTACTAATTATTGTTTTAGAATGTTTTAGGGAGAAATAATGTTTATTTTTTGAACTTTGCGTGAGTTTGTGAAATTTTATGTTTTAACCAAAGTTTAAAATACCGATGTTGATGGATATATCAAAGTCTTAATTTTACAGAAATTTCAATTTTGATGCTTATTGTTTGGAAAATTATAAAAAAGTTTAAAAATTAAATTTAAATAAATATTTTATTATTTCCAAATAATTAAATATGTTTCACGCCCCGTCCCAAATGTCATTTTATGCAACCAAGTGTAGGCGTGCTGTCTAGCACTCAACGTGTAACTCCCATGAGATAAGACGTTGAAGCCTAGTAAACGAAATAAATGCAACCACAAATTTAAACTCAGAATTTGAACTTGAATGAAACAAAAAAACTTCATTGATAAACAAATTATAAGGGTACATTTGATTTTTAGTACACAAGCATTTTAAAAGAAATTAAGTACATACTTAAAACAACTACTCGACTCTTCTTGCCTAGCTTCTACATACTATGCGAGATAACAATGGTCACTACCAAAATGATGCAATTACAAGGATACAGTAGGTGATCAAGTCTACAACTTCAACGTAGGATTTCCTTCGCTACCTGGGGAGAAATAAAACAAAACATTAAAGGGTTAGATGGAAGCGTCAAGTGAAGATCTTTTCTCAACACCTTTGCTTCATCAAAGTTTGCCTTAACATATTATATTCATTTCGTCAAATCAGGTGGTGTGAATAATATACAGTACTATCAATAACATATTAAGTTTAAATCAAATCAATTTCAATGCGTTAGATGATTCACACTATCTCAATTCATCAACCTTTTTCATAAATCATATAAAAATTTTCCCTTTTAAAATCATTCGTCATAATTCATATGTGTTTCTTTTCAATTCTTTCACTATAATTCATATCACGTCATATGCATCACGCATACAACATAATCATCTCACAGAATCATTCTGCATGTTTAATTACACCTTTGTACAATTTCCTTAGCTCAAGCATTTACCACTTTTTTGCCAAGTTGCTACTATATGGAGTAATCTCAACGTATTTAGCAAATTCTATCCATTCCACTACGTATGTCGCATCTACCCTTGCTAGGTCACACAAGAAGCAAGGGACATCCATACTAGTCACACAACAAGTATGAGGCGTTGTTGGGGCATTCTTAACCTCTTTATTACTAGCTTATACTCGATCCATAACGTGTATACATTCATTATTTTGACATTTTATGCAGAATATGATAATAGACTCCATTACAAATCCAACGCAACGAAAATGACCTAAAACAAAGTCTGAACGAAGGAAAACGAGTAAATCGAAATTTAGGGGCAAAATCATAAATAATCAAAAAGGTTCATACAAATCAACGTGCACAAACCAATTTGAAGTCAAGCGTTCGACTCCTAGCCACGCCTAATAATTTCTGCATTTTTACCCCCTAATCGTATGCTCGAAACTTACCAAGCGAAAATTAGTTTCGAATTATTTAATCTTATCACGCACGCCTTTCTTCACTATTCAACTTAGGGGTGTAAATGGGTTGGGTTGGGAGACACCTTCAACTGAACCCATATTTTTGGGTTGGTTGGGTTGTCAACCCGAATAACCCAAATTAAGTTTTCAACCCAACCTGTA
>JBBPDI010000032.1:12759268-12772031 GCA_037974545.1 Cucumis variabilis | reverse complement strand
TCATTCAACAATTTCCTTATGGTTCAATTTCCATTTCTTTCTTCATCACAAACCCATCTCCCAAAACAATGCCACTCCCTCAACTACCCATTTGGTATCGACGATGGCTGCGGCAGCCCCTACTACCGCCACATCCTCGATTATACCGATTCCGGCAAGCTCGCATTGAGAACTCCATCAAGAAGATACCCAATTGAGGCCTCAAAAAATATGAAAAAGGTAACTTTTCCATCCCACATTGTCAACAAAGGCCTTAAAAAATTGCCCAATTCAAAACAGCCCACATTGTCAACAGAAAGAAATTTTTATAGGTATATGTTTAACTTTTAATCTTTCACTTAACCTCTCTTTCAACTTCTACTATCAGTATATGTCTGGTAAAAAAAAAAAAAAAAAAAAAAAAAAAAATAACAGGAGTAACACCTCATTACTAGAAGGAATAAATGAATATAACATTGCAGATTACTTCACTTTTATTATAGTGGTTGATAATCAAAATCAATATAAATGTTATTGGAGTAAAACACTGTAAAAAGAATTATTGAATTTCATAAACATTTCTAAGAAGTAATAACAAACAAAGAAAACCATAAGTAAGAGTAATGTTTATAACTTCCATTTTTAAAAGCAAAAAACTAAACGGTAATCAAACAAGACTACATCACACCAAACAACTCACCTAGTTTGCTGCAGTGACCACAAAAGCCACATTTTCATTATCAAGACTCTGTAGGCCTGAAATAATCTAAAATCCATATAATGCAATAGCATTACAGATTTAGATAGAGAAATAAGTAATCAAACTAAAAAAATAGGCCTGAAATAATCTGAAATCCATATAATGCAATAGCATTACAGATTTAGATAGAGAAATAAGTAATCAAACTAAAAAAATAGAGCTACGTGAACACTAGAACCAACTTATTATTGGTTATTCATGAACACTATCTAACTCTGAATGTTATTAATATTATTATAAACGGGTTGCAATGGTTGTTCAGTTAACACTCACTAGAAATAATCAAATCAAACTAAATCTTTCTCAAATTCCAAATTCCATTGCAATCGTTTAAAACGGTAACATTTTCCATCTTCAGTCAAAACAGAGAGTATCAGTAAATGAAAAAAGCTAGAAATAGGTTTACCTTGAGAGCTCGTTGCTCATGAAAATCCTTCAGAATTGATTCTCTATGAGCTGAGAGAAGTGCTCAAGTGGTGGAAGCGGGTCTTTTAAGGGTTAAATGCAGTGTAGAAATAAGATGAGAGAAGAGGATTTTGGTTGAGCTTGAAAATGGCAAGGGAAGAAGATTGTAACGACCCAACTCTCCTATCTAAGTCGAAGTCATTAATTTTGACAAGACACCTTGATTGATACAAATATATCAAAATTCATTTGAAATCATACGATCAAAGAAAAACTTAAGTTTGGGCCCTGTTTCAAATAACCAAAGTTTTAAAAGTATAGTTTACAAAACAGTAGTTCATGAACCCAATTCAGTCTCCAAAAATTCTAAACAGTCTCATGTACTAAGGAAAACAAGAAAACATAAACGAAGCAGAAGCGGTTTGAGGACACCCCCTATGACAATCACAACTCCTTTCCCCTCGTCGGTCCACCTCCCTTGTTACCTTTGCCTAAAAACTTTAAACATAAAAGGGTGAGTATAAACATACCCAGTAAGAGACCCACTACTAAGCCCGTTAAGGGAAAAATAAACTGTTTACTTCCTATTGGGGGTACCCTGCACAGTCACAGTCCTGTGATCCCGTAGGATACACATAATCAATTTAATGCCTCAAAGGACGCACATATCAGTCTAGTGTTATGCAAAAACACATATCAGTCTAATGCGCTCGTATGATGCACAAAAAGTGATGATCCCGTAGGACACCTGCAAAGTAAACTACCCAATAGGAACTAACAATTTTCTCTTCAGTCTGTTATGAACATCTTAACAGTCATTCATAGTACAGTCAAATTACCTCATCACATAATCCCTTCACTTCACTCTAACAGTCAATTTATTCCACTTTAGTCCAAAGTCAGTCAGTAACATATCAACACATCAGTCAAACAAACTATATAATCATAACAATTCTCAGCTCACCAATACGCTGCCATACTTTAATATCACCTACACCTAGTCTAAACGACAATCCACCGGTTCATATCCACACTTTATATAAGCATAATCTACTATTAGCGTCTTATATACATTCGTATATATATATATAGATATATTCCTAGTCAATCACAATGTGCATTCAACACCAAGTCCACATCAATCCATGTATGTATATATATATAATATATATATATATATTTCCAATCAATCACAGTATACATTCAACATCAAGTCTCCATCCATATGTATATGTCATAACCGACATCCCTACTCAGTTAAAATATAACCATACAGTTAAAACAACTCAAAACTATAGGTGAGTCCAGTAGTAGAAATCCTTTATTTTAATTTTTATGCAAGTCCCTTGGTCGAACTTACTCCAACAACCACAACCTAAATATTATTAAACAGAATCAATATCTTTCCAATTAACTTCATCTATCTAATTCACCAAATTGTGAATTTAGCACTTACCTCGCCAATGGAGAGACAGAAGCCAACCCAACCTAATGGAAAATCAATGGTGTGCTTCCTTCAACGATACCTTCAATAATGTCACTCCAACCAATCAATCGACATTACATCTAAAATAAATATCTACAATTTCTTTCACAATGCAAAAAAAAATATAAAGACCACCATTTAACCTTACTCAAATCTTTTCACTCAAACAGTTCGCAGCAAAGCAGAAGCGGCGATCAAAGAAAAGCACACACGACTGGAGAGGAACCCGCGCGGCTGTCTCTCACACGAATGAAGACGAGACGCAGGTCGAACGAGAGGGGACGCGACGCTGGGTTCCGAGCGGTGAGGAGGCTTCTGTTACAACGAAGATGAGACGCAAGTCGAACGGCAGATGAGAGGGGATGCGACGCCGGTTTTGAGCGGTGGGGTTAACTGACGACGACGGAGTATTGAAGGTGGTCGGCGCGGACGATCAGAGACAAAACGCACGACTGAATCGCGCGGTGGCTTTGCGAATGGAGATAGGGACGACGATTGCTTAGTTCCAACCTCAGTTCGCCTTTGGGTGCAGCAGCGGCTTCAGGCGAACGGAAAGGAAGAGAAAAAAATGTGGAAAGCGGCGCTGGTAGGTCACAGGAAGAGGAAACGAAAAGAAGGGGAAGAAGAAAAGGGAAGGGACTCGCGCGTGAGGGGGAGAGAGTGACGTTTCTTTTCTTTTTTTTTTAAATAATAATAATAATAATTAAAATAAACAATAATCATTATTATTACTACTTTTATTTACCAAAATCCTAATGCTTCTCTTTCCCATCAAAATTATAATAACATAACACCCAAAACCTTAAAATCTTTAAATAACAATTTAATAAAAACAAAATACCTTAGAGCTCGAGGTGTTACGCTTATACAAGAGGCTATAATAATAGGTATTTATACACGTTATGACGTCGACTGTGCCATGACCGTGTCATGTGCCTCACACATGCCCAAACATCCTCTAAACGGTTGGAAACGGTAGACATGCGCAACGAAACTAGAATTAGATTCTCTAATTACTAAACACTTTAGTGATTAACATGCATTTCAACCCTTAAATGAAACAAAATAGAGTTAATAGAAAAACTCACTTTTGATGCTTTTCTATTATTGTAATCTTCTCACGTGCTCTTTATGATCTCTTCACGAAATCAAAACCGGGACTACCACTAGTGTTGACCCGTTATTCTCCAGACTTAAAATCAAGTTGTGGGACTCGAACGGTAGAAAAAATAGAGAGAGAGATGGATTTAGGAGGAAGAACTTGTGGAGAGAACTTAGTGGAGAGAAAGGATTTTTTTTTATTTGATTTTACAATTCCAAATTACAAAATCAATTTTTAACCAAAAGAACATTCTCTTTTCATTTCTAATCCATTCCTTTTATAAGCAAACTACATGCAAAATTTGCATGTAGTGAGCTTCCACTCTTCACACTTGGTATATCACCAAGTAGGTGCCTCACATGAATGAAGTCATTTGTTAATTACATACAATGTTCTTCCAAGGGTAAAATGGTAATTGACATTTAAAAAGTCAAAAGTCAACATTTTGACTTTTTACCATTTTATCCATCTTAACTAGTTTCAACCTCCCGGATATGAATCCACATTCATTTTTCCAAAATTCAAATCACATTTGAATATAAAGTCGGTTAAAGTTTGATTTTTCAAAGTCAAAAGTCAACATTTTAACTTTTTACATCTTTGATTTTTTTCATCAATTCCGAGCTTCCAAATATGAATCTATATTCATATTTAAATCAAATTTAAACATGAAGCTCTATTTTAAGTTATAATCGATGACTATATCAGGTATATTTGTTGGTTTCTCTCTCTTTACCTAATTCGAACAATTCGAATTATGCCATCATGATGTTCTAAGTTGATTCCTTGTGAGCTAGCGGGGGAACCTTATGGACCTATATATCATGGACTCCAACGATATGAGATTAACTGGCTAAACTCTTTTAGACCGAGTTAACCAACCTTCGTTAACTAACGGGTCATTCCACTAAAGTCCAGTAGATGCACTCCTCTCACTATAGATATATTTGTGTCCATGTGATATAACCATGATAAGTAAATTAATCCTTCACAGGTTGTTAATAATCTTGGTTGGATCAAAGTACCGTTGTATCCCTGAGATTATATCTTTTCTCCTTAAGTCTCACTAATCCACTATTGAACAATTGGTTTAAGGTCTAACCTTTAAACCAAACCCCTCTCGGGCCAATGACAAGGTGGGTCCCCTTGTTCAAGACCTTGATTCAGTCCTTAAGGGAACAACCTATCTACTAACCATAGAGTGGGTAGGAGTAAATTCTGTCTTGGACCCGAGTTTGATTGCTTATAACTTGAAATCTATAATTCTTTTGAAAATACTTCCTTCTACAAAGTTACTCCAAAATGTCGTAACTTCCTTACATCAAACTTTCAGCTCCAAAGTCTAAAAGATGTGCTTTGTACCTTTCTGGAACTATAGCTTGCTCAGATTGCTCCAAAAAACTAACCTTCTCGTCTTCTCTTAATAAAAATGTCAATCTCCTAGTCTCCAAATTACGTAGCAGCCCGATTTTATAAATTAGACACAAATCTTAAAATTTTGGAAGCAAAAGCACGAGTGGATTGTGAGTAACCCTTCCTTAAAGTTGCCTCTTTATAGTAGAACTTTGGATGAAACTTTATTGACACCTCCTATTCACACTCTTCACCTCATGCTTGCATGGCTTAGTCGTGATACCACCTACTTGGTCTCTTTACACCTCGTGTTTTCATGAATTATTCTTGTCACCATATACTTGGTTTCTTTACACCTCATGCTAACCTATTCACACTTTAAACAAAATACCCAATGTGAAAGTAAAACGCCTAGGAGTCCAAAACGTCCAACTAACCTTCATAGTTGCAAGCATCCTCGCACACAAGTCCTTTCTCACATAGCCTTGGCTGCTCACCTTCAAGTTGTCTAACCTCTTAATGTTTTCTCACCTAGCACATGGTTTAACCTACAACACCCATGCTAACCTCTATGTTCATCATTTCGCCTAGCACATGGTTTTACTGTTTGTTCATTGATAAAAATGACCATATTACCCCTGAACGAAAGTTAGTGGAAAAGTCCAATATTTTGTTGGATAATCTCACTAACACTTAGTGGGATAGGTGGCTACATGAGATATAAACACTTAGCCCACTAAGTTCCACGAATGGTTAGTGGAATGCTAAGTGTTGAGATTTGGCCAACTAATTACATGCAGTTTTGCATGTAATTAGGTTATAAATAGGCTTCTATTCAATTTTAGCAAAAACTTTTTTGGCAATTTAATTGTTATATTTTTTGTTTACAAAATTAACCAAAAAGACTTCATTCTCTCCCAAATCTCAAACCCTAAGATTCTACCTCCAATTTCCATCCCTCTCAATTTCCTCCACCTATTGGATCCCACAACACTGTTGTAAGTCTGGAGAATAGCGGCCAACACTAGTGGTGGTCTCCGATTTGAGTTTGTGAAGAGATTTTAAGGAACGAAAAGCAACGAAGGTACGTATTTTCTTTAACCCTTATTTGTTTTAATTAGGCCGACTCTTTAAGCATGTTAATCACTAAGTAGTTTAGTTGCATTTAGAGTAAAATAGATCTATTATTTCTACTACACAATATATCTTATTCCATCAAATGGACACATATTACATGTTGTGATCGTGTTCAACTGCCTATAGTCTATCCATAGCCTACATGTACCATCTTTCTTCTTTACGAATAAAACAGATGCTCCTGCTTGGTTGTGTTTGGACTTAATAATTTCGTGTGTCTATAGTGCAATTGCAATACATCACTGAGTTAGGTCATTGCGCATAATGCGCTCACCGTAACTTTATGTATAGTATGCTGCAATTCTAGGCAATGAGTCGTGGGTCATGATTATAGCATCTAAGATGCTCACTATGTGCCTTTTCACTGCGTGATGCATAAGTCCTCGTTGAGTTCAAGTTTTCCTACTGCTTGTCCAAGTGCAAGCAAAACAACAGGTTTACTTGGGTGATCTAGAGTCGAACACAGAGAATTGTTTACAGACGTTAGTTCTAGGATCTACTTATCGTTTAGGTGAATTGAAAGAATTAAAGAATAACAAATATAAGACTTGCTAACTACACAACGAGAGTGTGTAAGGCAGGGCTCAAAAGAAGGTCTAATGATGCAAACTAACTTGTCTCAAAAAAAGGAATTGAGGAATGTTTACATGTTATAGTGCAACTAAATGATGTGACAAGCTTACTGCGATGTAACTCACTAAACCATATTTATGATTAAGACATGCTTATTTCAAAGTCATTATATGCCACACATGGTCGCTTATAAGTCATTGCGACCTCTCAGTACCACTATCCACACTTACTCTCATTTCGAGATGCAAATTTTAGGAAGAACCTCGCGAGAAAAGATGGAAATTGTCCTTGCTCGCGTTAATTAGGTTCTAGCTACTTTTCCCTTCTGGTAGTTGGCAACTAACGCTGGCTCAGCGATGCAATTAGCTCAACTAACGCAATATAACTTATAAGCAATTCTTCTTATCAAGAACTTATCATTTACCCAAGCTACAAAAAATACACTAATAGATGGAAAGTATAGAAATGTTGTATTGAGACGTTATGTGTGTTTAATGAAATACAAAGAATATAGGTCATAGGTTAGTATACAATATGTGCAACACAAGATATACAGAATGTAAACTTAAATGGGGGACAGGGGCATGGAATAATGTTAAAAGCTAAGAGATTGGAAGGAGCAACCTTCTTCTTCTCTATCCCAGCTATAAGCTCTCTAAACGGACCCATGCAGGCCTTTAATGGTCCATTTAGACCTCCTTTCCCTTGGTGAGGATGAAGTTCTTATATAGGCTATTTTTCGACGAGAAACTTCTATTCCTCTGAGTGTCTCAACGCTGACATTTGGCCCTGTGAAGTCACATCACTCCAACTATCATCCTTATCTTCTAGTGAGCTCTCTTCGCGTGAATGACATGTTTCCTCGCTTGGATTGTCAACCCCCAAGCGAATTTCCATCGCATGGCATCTGCGTGAGATGTTCTCTATGACTTGCTCCTTTATTCTTTTTCCACTTATCATGCAATTAGACATGGTAATAGCGCAAAATAGGTATGACAGTTATGTAAGTTGTATTTTTAAATATTTATGAATTTACAACAAGAGTTACGCATCCTGATCATCTTCTTAAGCATTTTGACCTCATTATTCTAATAAAAAGGGCTATAATAACGATCATTTTTGCACGTTATCAGCTCCTCAAGGCGATACACTAGGTTTGATATATCCCTTGTCTACTAACTTCTATAACTGCACCTTCAACTCCTTCAGCTTTATCGAAGCCATTCTATACGGTGTTTGAGAGATTGGTGTTGTTCCTGGTAAAAATTCGATGGTGAACTCTACTTCCTTATCAGCTTACAATCCTGATAAATCATCGGGAAAAACATCTAAGAATTCCTTTACCACAAGAATATCTTGATCAAGCTTCAACAAGATATGTTGTGCATCCTTTCCTCAACATCGTGCAACCAAGGTTGACCAAGGTGAAAACAAATGTTAGAAAATGCAGAGGTTGCATTATAGGTTTTGGCTTGAAATTATAGCTAATTTACTAAGATTATCTTGATCGAAGGACAACATGTGAATCTCTGGACAAAGAATTGACGAACAGAAATGGGTTCTGATAGTCGAGATTAAATCCAAAGGAACAATAATGTAGCCTAGCTTGACCCAACTCGAGTTGAACACAAGTATAAAGGTACTAAAAACACCAACATAGTCCTGCCCCACGTATTCCAAAACCAAGGCTGAGTAGGAAACAACCAAACATTCCTATTATAAAAAATATTAAGAGTAGAAAACTCTGTAAAACAGGTTATCCAAACCATGTTTCTTTGTTTAATAAGTCATCTCTTCTTCAATATATAAATTTATCGTTAATGTCACTTGAATGTCACATGTGAGTGCCCTTATCCATATATTGCTATTAACATTTATTATTGTCATTTGTCATATTTATAAATAGTTTGACATATCAAGAAGACACAACCGTACCACATAAGTCATGTATTTTCAAACGATGAAAAAGTAGATAGAGATGGTTAATTATAACTTATGGTATTTGTCAAATAAAAGAAATGAAAATACTGTGTATATATAACCATCTTATCTCAAAGTATTGTGTGTGTGTGTGTACATATATATATATATATATAAAGGGTCGCCACGTGAAAAGCATGGAAACTTCAAAAATCACGAAAATATAAATAAAGATATCTGTAAGCATCACCACGTGAATGGCGTGGTAACTTCACAAAAAAAGAGAAAAAAGAAAAAAGAAAACAGGAAATACAAAACCAAAAAACAAAACAAAAGCAAAAGCCATTATTAGTTTATGTTTTTCCCTAGAAAAAGCAGATTAATAGTAATATCCTACAAAAGTGGTCAGACATTTTATTTTCTTTATTGTTATTATTATTATTTGATATAATATATTACTAAAGAAAATGTGGATATGCAATTCGTATTTCATATTATTCAAACTCTATTAAATCAATAGTTATCGTCCGGGGTCAAATATTAAAAATATTTATAAAATATAATAAAAAATTCTTAAATAATTATAAAGTATTATCAATTAGGCTATATTTTGTAAATAAGTATAATATTTTGTTCTTTTTAAAAATGTTTCATCTTATTATCATTTAATAATTTATTCTTAGTGTATACAAACGTAATCATTGTAATTATTTTAAACTCATTATTACAATTATATAGCAAAAGGGATTAGTGATATCAAATAATACTCAATAGGTTTGATAATATAAATATTAATATACAATCATAAAATCAGGATCACACTTTGAAGATCATACTTTATAAAGATAATAATTTATTGGTATAATGTTTCTACCTATGAATATATGTATATATTTACGTATATTAAAATGTTGCTTGCAAAAATAGCAAAAAAAAATGATAAAAGAAAATATGTCACTATATTTTCTAAATTGCAAAAGTAACAAATTTAGAAGGCCAATCCAAAATCATGAATGGGTCTGAAAGAAAAGGACGAAATTATCCTCCTTTCATATTTATTGCACGTAATCTTTCTGTAATTTGAGTAGCCATCTGATAGTTTTTTATAGCTTTCTGATTGCCTTCTAATAGTCGTCTAATATATCAAATTAATTTGTGATAGCACTCTGATACATATATGTTGTTTTAAAATTGAGTAGCCCTCTTATAGTTTTTTATATCTGTCTAATAGACCCCTGATAGTTGTATGATATATCAAATTAGTTTGTGATAGCCTTGTGATAGATATATGTTGTTTTAAATTTGGGTAGCCTCCTGGTAGTTACATTTTTAATATGTATCTAGCCTTTTGATAGTCATATGATATATCTAATTAATTTTTTATAGTCCTTTAATACATGAATGTTAAATTTGGGTAGCCCTCTAATAATATTAGACCAATTTCTTCATTTTATATTTGTTTTAGGTGGTTGAAAACAGAATGCTGACAAGAAAGATATCACACTATAATTTTTTCTTTTTGAAAAGGTATTGTAATAAACGCAAGGGTGAGAAGATTTGAACCATGGATTGAGTCCACAAGAACATACAGATGCTAATGAAGCTAAGCTCATGTTGATATCACACTATAAACTCAACTAGCAAACAAGACAAATTGTCTTTCAAAGTTTTTCTAAGAGTTGCTTTCCAATTGATCAATGTGAAAATAATTATTGGAAGTTTAACCATCACTACAAAATGCTGCAAAAATTTTAAAATTTAAATGAATTAAATATACCTAAAACTTAAATTAATTAAATATACCTAAAGTAGTAATCTAATAGCAATATTATATAGAAATCAGATCTCAACAAATAAAAATCAAACTCCAATCAGATAGAAATTAAATGTCAAACAAAATCAAAATTTAAACTATGTACATACCCTGAAACATAAGCTTACAAACTATAATATAACCACAAACAACATCAGATGCAAACAAACAAAAACTAGTTGAAAAACTACAAATGAGAGACAAGAAAAATTATTAATACAAAGTTACATGAAAGCAACGAAAAATTCAAAAAAAAAATCGAATAGAAAGAAATCAGATTGAAAAAATCCCTCTCAAGATTGAAAAAAGTCCTAAATCAATATAAAAACAGAGACTAAGAAATTGAAACCAAAATGAAACAAAGAACATCGATGAAGATAAACGTAGAACACAGAAATCGTAATAAAATAATAGGCCAAAATAAAAATCTACCAGAACACGAAATCGTAAACAATAAAAAAAGAAGAAGATGCTGAAATAAAAATTGCCGAACACAGAAATAAACGAAAAAAAAGAAGAAGAATATTATAAAATCAAAATCGTATGAGCAAGAATCCTGGAAAAGAATAGGAAAAGGAAGAAAGAAGTTGAGTAGAAATCGAGAAGGAAGCAGACTGAAATCGCGAATGAAGGAGACCAAAAATTCGAATTAAATGGGAGACTGAAAATTTGGAAATTTGGAAACGGAAGAACACTAGACATTCGGGAAGAGAGATTTTTTGCCATTTCCAAAATAATTAACCGAGTAAATAAATTAATTAAAATATTATCATATTTGCCATTTATAAAATGGGGTGACACGAGTTTATTATTACGAAATATTATTGACATATTGTGCAATTTCCCTGTATTAAAAGTAATGTTTATCTTGCAAAAAAATTTATATTATTGAGTATGGAATATTTAATTTGATAAATAGATTAGGAAATTTGTACCATTGTATATTCTGCATATTAGGATCCGACACAATAAAATGGTGAAAATATATTAAAGCATCTAATCCCAAAATATTGTGTATATATATAAAGTGTCACCACGTGAAAGGCATGGAAACTTCACAAACCACACAGATATAAATAGAGATATCTATATGCATCACCACGTGAAAAGCATGGTAACTTCACAAAAAAATATATATCTATATATAATACAAAAATAAAAAAACAAAAAACAAAACAAAAGCAAAAAACTATCCTTAGTATTATAAATATTAGTTTATTGTCATTCTCTATCATGTATCATTTTTTTTATACATTCAACATTTTTGCCAAATGTCTTAAAAGATACTACATTTTAGTGGACATGTAATCTACTCATGCTTGTCAAATTGACTTCATACTTGTCAAATTGCCTATATATATATATAGTGACATTTAGTGGCTTTTGTAAAATACTCTCTCGGCTAAAATCCCAAATATTTGGAGAAAGTGGAATGTTATAGAGAATTTCTTTTTCCTTAATTTATTTATTTTCTTTCTTTCTTTAATATATTATATTATAACTATTTTGTTATTATATATATTTTTTTGATATCCATGTTCCCATTGTGCCTAATGTTTATAACACCTTATCAGCACCATCTCTAGCCATCTCCTTTCCTGAAGTTATGTTGGATTTTCTCACTTTATTATAAAAATGTTGAATTATTCAAATCTTGAAAAGAAAAAAACTTCATGAAATTTTTTGCTCTAGATATAATTTAAAAGAAAACTCACTAACAACTGTAGTTAGTTAAATGATATAAGTCACCATTTTAGTTCTCAAAATTATTTTTATGTTAAAAACACAATACTTTTATAAAATGTTAGTAATTCTTAACAATTTTTTTTTTTAAAACACAACAATATTTTAAACAAAACTAAATTAACCTTTTTCATTTTCTAAAAACAAACATTAAAAGTTGGTAAATAAAATTGTGTAAAAAAGAAAAAAAAAACTTTAAAAAGGGAAGAGAAAGAGAGAAGAGGAAAGGGAAAAAAGAAAAGACGAAGGAGACGTCATCCCTTCATCAAATTATTTAAATAATAATAATAAAATAATGGATTTTACAAGTAGAGCATTGTAAAAAAAAAAAATTACAAAAAGATAAATTTAAAACGTTGTAAAAATACTATAAAAGGCAAGAAAAGAATCATAGTTTGGGAGTGAGTTGAAGCAAAAACAAAGATGAGAGTTTTATTAGCTTTCATTGTGACACTCTCTATCGCCACCAATGCCTTATCGAAGAGACCCGTT
>JBBPDI010000032.1:12740996-12756871 GCA_037974545.1 Cucumis variabilis | reverse complement strand
AGAGTATTGTTTAAATCCTCAGAATCATTTCTGGGATTATTTGAAGTAGAAGGAGAAGAAGTGATTATAGTGGGAGACGGAGAGAGCTTTTTCTTTAATTTAGAAAGCATGGAAAGGGATAAGAGAGTCCTGGAATTATGATATTTAGTCACTATTCTAAACATAATAATTGGTTGTGAATTTGGATATAATATGCACATTTATCTTAATCATAACCAAGATCAATATTTAATTTTAAAAAGTAGATATTTTAAGAAACATTTTCAAATATAATATAATAAATTAAAATATTTATAATTATATTAAAATCTTAAAAATTTTATTCTTGACTGACATAAATTTTGCTATATTTTGTAGATATTTGTAGAAAATTTTTCATTTACAGTAGTTTTTGATATTTTTATTAATTTAAAAGTTGGAAGAAAAAATAAAACAACAATTTAAAAGGATTAAAACTATCATGGGAACCAATCTTATTGTTATTTTAAAAAAACAAATGTTAGAATTTTAAAAAGGGTTATTTAATAAAAAAGCAGAATGAACAAAAATACTTACAAAATGTCACAGAATTTAGATTCTATCCCTGATAAAAGTTAATAAACTTTGATAGATTTCTAGTCGTGTCTATCAATGTCACTAATAGAAACATAGGAATCTATCAATGTATACCAACGTCTGTCATTGATAGAATCTGAAACTTTGATATATTTTCTAAATATAATGTCAATTTGTCACTTTGTATGATTCCCTTTTTAAAAACATATTTTCAACCATGGTACAAGCCAGAAACCAAAGAATTATAAAAAAAAAATCATTTTAATTTAGTTGGTTTTCGATAAATCTTTAATTTAGTTTACTTGTTTTCAATAAATCTTAAATCTAGTATTTCATTTTTTAAAAAATTGATCTCAAAACACATAATACTATATTTCATGTAAAAATATATACTATATGAATAAATTTTCAATTTATATAAAAAATGAAAATAGAGATTAATATTTGATTTTTTTAAAATATAAAAAATGAATTAAATTATGAAATTGTGTTATATTGGTATATATTATCAGTAGTTTTTTCATTCAAGATAATTTTTTTTCAATGTTTTTTTAAATAAAAATTTATATTGAAGAAATATTATGATTAGTTTTACAAATAATGTGGTTTGGCAAAGAAATAACAAAAATAGATCTAATTAAGAACAAATATTCTAAAACTACATTAAAGTAGAAACATATTGATAAAAATAGGTGGAACTCGTGGACGTAGTCCACAAGTTTAATTATTCAAATCCAACATTCTTGTCAACGTTGATGTTCATTAGCATCAAGTAATTCGTGGACCAAGTCCATGGATACCACACCCAACTCCTTGACCAAGTCCATGAGTACAATTTTTTATATATACATTTTTGTAAAATCATGTATAGATCAAGTTTCACTAAATTGTCAATCAAGTGCAATAGAAAGTCATGTTTGATAAGATCTTAACCAAAGTACATATTTAAAAAGTAGTATAGAAATAACAAACTAATTAAAGACTAAATCGTAGATTAAGTATAACAAAAATTCATGCACCACACAATGATCATTCTTTTCTCGCATGCACTTTGTCATGAGGTGCAAGAATATCAAAATGTTGTTGATCATCATCATATAATCTTGCTGAGTGACAACATACGAAAATTCATCAGAAAATTCATCAGGTACATTATAATCATGTTTGATAATCAGAACTAGATGCAATATCTTTTTGAACTTCAAGAAAGTGTCTAGAAAAAGCTAAAGTCGATTCATTAGCTTCTGGTTTGACTGATTGCTTTAGAATATCATCAGTTTGTTGTCATTGGTATCAACGAGGAACACACCTTCTATCATTGTCATGAATATTAAGTCTACTTGTATGTTGAATGATTTTTTTAACACCAACAATGCATTGGTCATACATTGAACCTAAGTTCTTGTAAATCATATTGTTGCACCGTACACTATTTTATATCTTGGACAAAATTATTTTGTAAAAAGAACGTAATTAGTGTAAATAATATTCAAACAATTTAATTGAAAAATTAAATAATAGAACTAGATTATTACCCAACAATAGTATGTGATATATCTTCTAATGATGGAATCATACTAGGGAAAATAGTCATCTGATACAATTGGATCAATCATCTACTACTTCTTTTCGTACATAATAATTTTCATGACGTGCTCACCACAGTTGTAAATATCGTATTTTGTTCAGTTTATTCTTTTTATTTTATTGTTTTTATACAAATTCTAAATTTTCCTTATCTATTGATGTCTCTTATAATTTTTCCTTGAACAAAATATAAAAGAAAACTAAAAATAAATTTGAATTTAGGATATTTTTTAAAAAAATAGATTTTAATTACTCTCTCATTTACTCTCTCTCCTCTCACTTTCTCCCCTTCCCTAATTTTTTCTCTAACCTATCTCTCTCTCAACTTTTCTTCACACTCTCCTCATTCCTTTTTCTCTTCACTCTTTCTCTTCTCAATCTTTTCTTCACATTCTCCTTACCTAGATAAAAAAAATCATTTTTCACTTGGAAAAGGAAGAAAATGACAAATAAGAAAAAACTTTTTCTACCGAGAAAGAAATCTTTATCTACAAAAGTATGAGAAGAAATATTTTTCTATAGGAGAAAAGAAGATACATTTTTATGAATTTTAGTCATGTACAACAAAAACTAGATTGAAACTTTACCTTAACTGCTCTTAATTAATATGAAACCCTAAATTAAATTGAATTAAGATTAAGTAAAATTTAACTTTTGTAGATCCTTCACACGAACTCGACCGGACCACCACTAGAATTGACCTACTATTCTTTAGACTTAAAATCAAATTGTGGGACTAGATGAATGAAGAAAATTGAGAGAGAAAAAAAAATGGAAAACTTGGATTCGGGTTTGAATATTGAGAGAAATCAAATTGAGAAAACCGTGAGAATGACAAAATAATGGATAACAAACTAGAAAATAACAAATCTAAAAAATATTTTGATTTATAGCAAAACCGCTTAATGTAGACATTTTTTTACTTTTTTTCAGCCGATTTTACCTCGCATATTGAACATTTCTTATCCAACAGATACAGTGTATTTGTGTAAGTTAAAATGATGGAATATAAACCCAGAATCACGGATACAGTGTATTTGCAAATCATTCAGTTTTGTAAAAATATTAAATAAATATTTATTTTCAGGATGAATCTCATTGAATCAACTTTCTATATTTATGCCGACAATTTATACCAGATTTTCGTATTTGTAGGTTTCAATTCAAGTAATTAACAATTTATTTCGTTGTGGTTGTTAAAATTAAAATTGTATCTTACCCCTATAATTATGATGCATTTAATGTATTTATGATTGTTCAAAGAAAATTTTGATCTTCCCCTATAACGTGCTACTTGATTGATTTCCTAAACATTTCATATTTCTAATAACAATTTATTTAACATAATAATAAATTGAAATTAAAATTGTATCTTACCCCTATAATTATGATGCATTTAATAGGATTATTCTAAGAAAAATTTTAATCTCACCCTACAATCGTGCTACTTGATTGACTTTCCTAAATTAAAGCCAAACATAATTTCAAAATTTTAGGATTATCTTTTAATATCCTTTATCTATTTTTCATAATTGTTATTTATAAAAATAGGTATTGTTAATAATAATTTGAATTTAAAAGTTTATCATTCCTAAAATAATGCTAAGATTATCCACTTATGTTATTAAAAAAATTATCATCCCCTAAAATCATGCTATTTGCTTCATATCTCTAAAATAATGATAAATATAAATTTAGCATTTTTTGATTATTTATATTCCAAAATATTTATAAAAAATTTGAATATTTTATTTTTGGAATGAATTAATTGAGAAGAGAGAATTTGTTTTATTTAAATTGGAAAAGAAAAAAGGAAAAGGAAGATATTTAAGGGAAAAGAATAATATAATATTATTTATTAATAATAATAATAATAATAATAATATTTTAAGTATACCTCTTGGTTCGCGTTCTTCGTCCATCCCATTATTCATCATCTTCTTCATTCTCACCAAATCCTAGTCGTCGACAACACCTCCATCTCTGTTCGAGTGTTCTCTGTCCAGTCGAGATCTCCACCTTTGTAGTCATCCCTTCCATTTTGTTGACGGAGAACTAAGTCGCAAGGAAACATCTCCTTCGCTTCACGTCGCCAGTGTCATTTTTACTCCATTCGAAGTCGAGTGCCTTTGCGTCGCTTGTTCCTTAACGCATCACACGTCCAACCCGTCGATTTCCCTCATCACCATCCGTTCGCCGATTCTGCCAAAGCTTTCAATTGCCGTTAGTCGTTGGATTTTAGTGACTTTATGGTTGTTGGGGTTTTGTTGTACTTTTTCTTAACCATCCCTTGGAGTTAAAATAATATTAATTTTTAGATATTTTGGAAGAGACCAAAGAGGATAGAAGACGGAAAGGGAGAAGACAAGGTATGTAGTTGATGTTTGATATCGAATACAATGTATTTGGATGTAATTACACTGTATGTGTCCTAAAAATCAAGGGGAAATATTGTTGCTGTAATTTGAAAGAATAATTAAATAATAAAAAAATAATTTATATTCACAATTGTATCTATATATAAACTACGAAAGTGAAAGATAGTGAAGTTGGATTTTTTTTTGGATTTGAATACCTAAACATTTGAGTATAACAGGGTATTTGGGTTTTAGATGAACAATTGTATTTAGGACTGTTTGTGAATTGGGTAAGGACATTTGAGACATTGTTCTATTTATTTATTCTTAAAATTTTTCAGTTATGCTATTCTAACAATTTAAAAATAAATTTGCTATTGTATCAAAGTAAACTTCTTAATTTATCATTCTTCTTGTCAGTCCAATCAAATTTTCTTATTTTTTGGGATAGTTGTAAATTTAGCAATTAGATTCAAAATAATTAAGTATCTAGCAACATTTAAAAAAATTTGTAAATATAGCAAAATTTGAAAAATTCTATCAATGATATAAGTCTATCAGTGATACATGTCTATCAGCGATAATTTTGCTATATTTGCAATTTTTTAAAAATATTGCTATATCCTTAATTTTTATTACTAAATTGGCCATTCATTATAATTTTAGTGAACAATTTTTTAAGAAGAAAATGGGCAGCCCAAACTCTATGAGAGCCCAAAAATTACATCCAATTAAAAGAATTGTAGGACTCTTTTTTATAAAAAAAAATGATCACAAAGATAAATGGAAAATTATTAACTTTTTTTTTTAGGAAAATACAAAAATTAAAATAAAATTATAAAAATGGAAAAATAAAAAAATATATTAAAAATAGAAATTATAGAATGCCAAAAATAACCCCACCCAATCTAAAAATCCAACATTCAATTGATAACCGCACAAAAATTTAAATATAATTCAAATACCCTATAATCAAACCCAATGCTATGACAATGAATTAATTAACTTTTAAAAATTAAATCAATCTAATTAAATTTCTCAATCTTCTATCTCTACCTCTATTGGCATAAAACCCTTGCTATTCCCTTTAACTCTTGTTTGCAAACTTAAACCAAAGGAAAAAGTCGCATTGTTGGTCCTCTCAACTAGCAGTCGGGCAGTAGTTTCCTTCAAGCAGCAACCGCGTTCTTTTTTTTTTTTTGGCATTCTTCTCTTCTCAAGTAGCACTCATCGTAGTTTCCTTCAAGCAGCAGTCGTGTTCTTCCTTTTTTCGGTTTGTGTTCTTTCTTTTTTTGCATTTTTTCCCTTTGGCGTTGTTCCTTGTTCTGGTCCAAATTTATCCGATGTTTAATCTTCCTTCATTCAGTCGGCGCATTCAAACGACATTTGTTGTCGTTCTTCCTTCCATCTAAGTAAAGGCTGAATGTTCAGTAAATATAAGGAAAGGTCGAAAATTCAGAAGCAAAGGCATTCTATCATCCAACATTTGTTAGTCTGTACTCATTCATAGTCATTAGTTCGAGATCAACGCGTCTAATTTTTGTATAAATTTGATAATAAAAGATACATTGATCAATATTCGTTAACAGTGTGTACACTCCATTAAAGACTCACAATTGAACTCTTCTCACTGTAGATATATTTCTGTGTCTACGGATATAGGCCAATAACAGTAAGTTAGTCCTTCACGAGTGTTCGCAACACTAACGAGGTCAAATTATTATTTTATCCATGGGTTACCTCTAATCCTTAACTACCAGTGCTCCTCTAATGAACAACCTGTTTATGATCCTACCAATAAACAGAAACCCCTCTTATGCCATAGAGAGGGTAAGAGTTCTTTTTCAAGTCCTGGAGACATTATTTAAGGAAACACTCATCTTCTTACCCTAAAGTTGGAAAAGAGTGAATTCCATCTTGTGTAATTATGTTCCCAGCTCCCCACTTGGTCTTGTCCTCAAAATGATAAGCTTATTGAGTTGACGATCTGAAAACTTGTCTTTGTTATAGATTTTAAATATCTGATTGATTTGATAACACACATAAAAATTATAAACAATTATTATATAATATTCATCTAACATCTATTGTATAACAATTATATAAAAAATCAATTAATATGGATTATAATTATTTAACTTTAATAAATCATATTTAGCCAAATAAATAAGTCAAATATTTAATTAATTAATTTTATTAAATCATATTTTATCAATCTCATTAATCAATTTTCGTATTAATTAATTAACATGCATACTATATATTATAATCGTTGAACATACTTTCATTAATTCATGAACATGTTAACCTATGATAGGATTTTAAATCTATATGGCATACATTATGCATGTACAATTTAATTTTAATTAAAACATACATTAACATGCATAATTAATTAAAATACCCTATAATGGACTGGTTTTGGATTTTAAATTAAGCTAAAAATCTAAATTATTACAATTTATAATTTGTTGAAGACAGAACCGCTTCCAAACATGCTGAACTAGTCGAAAAACATCGAAAATGAGACTGAACTAGTCCAAAACACCTTGAATTAGCCCAATCCAACTCAAACCAACAGGCATCAGGGTGAGGGTTAGAAAGCGGGTTGGACCTGTGCACAAGCAGGTGTGTAGGAGTGGGTGTGAAACCCGACCTTAAAAAAGAAAGGGGATCTCGAGGCAACCTGGAATAATCTCGATCAAGAAGAAAAGCATAAAGCAAAATCCAATGCATGTTAGAGTTGTGGCAGACCAAGATCAAAGGAAAGAAAATCTCGGGCCAGCTTGGGGCTTTTGCAGCCTGAGATGGAAAGCAAAAAATTTTTAAGGATGAATCTCTGGTCATCTCGAGAAATTACTTGGTCGAGACTGAAAGCAGAAAAAAATTATTAGGAAATCTTAAGTTGTTCTGTGGAATCTCATACAAGATTGAAAATAGAAGGTTCATCCTAGAGCAATCTCAGTGTTTTGTTGGACTAACATTTGAACAAAAGAGAGAATTGTAGAGAAATCTCGAGCACGAGTCTGGTTGAGATTGAAGGAAAAAGGGAAAAGTGGAACATCTCGAGGCAAACTCGAGATTGTGTCGATTGAGACTAGACAAGAAAGGATTAATTAGTAATCTCGGGTCAATTCTGGCTGGGATCATTAAGTGTCAAATGTTCAGTAGAGTAGGAATTCAGGAGTTTTAAGCAGATTTCATGCATTTCGTGGCTAAGCAAGAGCTGGCGAGTTTAGGGAAATTAAGGATGAATAATTTATTTTGGAGATTAATTAAAAAAGGAGAAAAGGTTAAGAGAGAATGAGGTGACTATGAGATTTTTGTAAAAGAAATTGCTTAAGAGTGTGCTGCCTAAAAGCTTTTCGACGAGAAGAAGGGTTTAGGCAAAGACATCCTGTGCAAATGCGAAAACAAGTTTGTGAGTTTGTTTTTTCAAAAATGTTTAATGATTTCAAAACTCCTTTATGAAATTCTTGTTCATTGGAAATGTTGTTGGTGCATGACTAATGTTTATGAAAAGAAATGATTTTTTAAAGAAAGTTTTTATATTTAAGTAAAGTTTATTATTGTGATGATTGTATTGTTATTTTATGCTAATTAATGTTAAGCATGTTCAACTTTGTTAACGTTTGAAAGAAAGATTCTTAAACTGAGTTTTTATATGATGTTTGATGACTGTATATTATAACTGAGAGTAAACCATTAGTCATAATATTTCTATCAATGAGCTAGCTAATTATGTGCACATAATGAGTCAAGGCAACCATTGGGTGAAAGGACCACATGACGGTGAGAATCTAGCTAATACGTTGAAAATAACTTAGTGAACTTAGCGGCCTGAGCAGCAAGAAATGAACCAATGAAATCTCAGGAGATGCTGATGATTGTGAAAGGATATCACAGTAGACTATGTGTGGGATGGTTCATGTTCTTGGCAATGGATTGAATGTCTAATGTGTGTTTATGTGATTTATGAAATGAGGTGTTGAGCTTATGTTTTTTAAATGAAAATGATTTATGTGATTGCATTGTGTTCCCCAAAGTTTTTCAAATTATCACTCACTAAGTCATCGACTTTCGTTTTAAGCTTTCCCTTTCTGATAACTTGCAAAAATACAAGTTATTATGGCCTTTTATATAGAATAATGGGACTGAAATGCATGATAAATGTGTCAAAATGCATAACTTATGTTGTATATACATAATTATTTAAAAATGCAATTTACATGAACTTCATTCTTTCTTTTACCCCGTTTTCAATGTCGAAATGCAAGATTATTAACAAAAGAACAAGCTAACAAATCACAGAGGAACTCGTGAAAAAATAAAGCGAGAAGACCAAATTATTACGTGAGAAGAGGTTTGCTAAAAGACAAAAATGGTAATTGGAGCGATGTGACTTGACAAAAGGGACAACCTATCAACGTTGACATGGTCAAAATGATAGATTTTCAGTCAAAAGCTGCTTATAAAAGAAACTCCATCTCCATCAAGAAAAGTAGTAAGGCCTATATGGGTCATAAAAGAACATGTCTGCATTGATCGACTATTCCTAGAGAGTGGGTGACAATGATTAGTCTTATCATTGGTTGTAAAGTTTATTCTTTTCTTCTTCATTTAGTCTGTAAAGTGACAGCTTGTAGTCTGAATGAAGAAGATGTCATCTCTCATTTCCCCCTAACTTGTAGTTCTTTTCTTTACTTTCCATTTTATTATTTATTTACATTGTATTTTTTTATATTGTATAGTGGTCGACTACCTTTATTATTTAATACAATGTATATTTATACACCTTTCTATCCATCCATTTCTTTACTGTTCACCTATCTTTATGTTATTTGTAGTGTAGGTTTATGATTCATTCTTGATAAATAATATTTATTTATATTACTTATTGCGTTAGCCAAGCTTCGTTCATCACTTGGCCAGTGTATGTCGTCAATAATCTGAGAGGGTAAGTAGCAAGGACGTGGCTAACACTAGCAAGAAAGAGTTTTCTCAACCTTAGGGAGATGATTTCCTTCATTGTTTCTTGAAATACGAACAAGTGTGAACAATAGGCACCAAGAGATTGATATCCTTAAATGCAAAGCACTCTAAGTAGTATAAGTAAACACTTCAAGATATGTCTCACTAAACTAGTCTCATTCATTTGAATCCCGAAAGGAGACCAAGTGTGATGTTCAATGACATCGAAAGGAGCACGTCTTAATCATGAGATAGTTTAGTGAGTCATATCGCATGGAGGTGGTCATATAACTTATTCACTTGGTAGCATTAGACCTTCCTTCAACCTCTTCCTTAACGTAAGTTAGTTCGTTCTTCCATTCGCATAACAACCCTCATTAAATTAACTATATAGCATTTCCAGGATACTTAGGTAGTTTTGATTCTTTTTATATTTTTTTAACTCATTTGTCATAATGCCTAGTTAATAAGTAGACCCCAGAACTAAGTTTGATAACAATTCCCTATATTCGACCCTGGATTACCCAAGTAAACCTATTGCTTTGCTTACACTTGGACAAGCAATAGAAAAACTTGCACTTTGCAGACTTAGTTGTAGGTGGTGGAGACAGTGGGAGCATTTTGCATGCAATGATCATGTCAACTCACATGATGAAGAAGATATTGAGGAGCATTTTGCATGCAGTGATCCATATTTAATGACATGTCATCACACCACAAACAAACAACCATTATAATATTAAGTGTCTTGCCTAAAGGCAAATTGT
This sequence comes from Cucumis variabilis, assembly GCA_037974545.1. Classification (NCBI taxonomy): domain Eukaryota; kingdom Viridiplantae; phylum Streptophyta; class Magnoliopsida; order Cucurbitales; family Cucurbitaceae; genus Cucumis; species Cucumis variabilis. The sequence continues at coordinate 12,746,634 of JBBPDI010000032.1, read as the reverse complement.
AGAATTTTGTTCTCATAACACAATTTTATTCCATACTAAGTCCCACGAAACACAATCCCAAGTTCAAAATAATAACATTCATAACCCTCACATTTTGGGCGAGAGTTTCATGAAAGCAATGTTTGCATAAACAGATCCCAAGCACTTCCTCAAGATTTAGGCATTGAGGCCATGTTTGAATTAATGAAGGCAAGCAAGCTAGGCTATGAAGGCAATTAAGATTTCTTGTTTATGCTCTTGTCTTAAGAACTTGTTTTTTGTACTGTTTTAGAAACTCATGACTAGTTAATAACAGTTGTGGTTGGTTATGTTGAATTATTTATGTTGTTGTGGTTTTGTTGTTTTTGTTAAGTTTGATTGCTTATTTTGTTTAAGGTTCAAAGTTTTTAAGTCACGATCTCTTCCGCATAGCAAGGTTTAGGACGCATGCGGGGTGGGGCGTAATAGTGGATCAGATTGGATGCGGGCGTGCAGGGCTACATGGATCCGGGTCGTGGGTCGAGCCTTTTAGTCTGACTCCTCAAACCGAGTCGGGTGCATTTTTTCCTCAATTTTCCACTTTTCTCTCTCCTCGTTATTGAAATTAAAACCTAATTTGGATTCTAATGACTAGGAAAAATTACATACCCTCAATAAGTATTAATTAGGCCATAGAACTCGGGCCAAATAGAATAATTAATACATAATTAAGCTTAATTTAATTTTCAAAACCATAATTATCCATTTTAGTTCAATCCACAATTTATCTAATAAATTGACACCTACCATATGCAATTGAGTAACTGATGGATTTTAGTTCAATCCACAATTTATCTAATAAATTAACCCTACCACATGATGGATTTTAGTCATGCACAGTGATAACTGGATCAAAATGCTATCCTAATTGGTCATAATTAACGTGAAAACTTAAATTAAATTGAATTTGGGTTAAGTGAAAATTTACCTTTTTAGCTCTGTTTACTCGAAATTCAATTTAACTAATAATTCATCAAAAAACGACTTTATTGAATATAATATAATTTTAAATTACAAAGTACAAGTTTTATAACTAATAGTTCATCAAAAACGACTTTATTGAATATAATATAATTTTAAATTACAAAGTACAAATTTTAAGACATAAATTTAACACATTTTTCTACGTGAAGGAAAACGGAAGAGATCTGTTCTCTATAGACAAGAGACGTGGGAGATAGTTACTACATAGGGACAAAGAAATCTTTTTTCTGTAAATGGAACATAAAGAAAAAATCTTTTTTCCTACAAGCAGAGATCATAGAATAAAATAGAATAAAATTAGGGGAGAATTTCATGTCAAGTTAAGGTATATTTCTTCATTTTTTCCCCTCTAATTTTTTACTGCATTAAAAATCTCAAAGAATTTCTCTCTATCATTTTCTTACCGCTTTTACGTACAGTATTGAGAATGGGAAGAAAATCTTCTATAAAGAGTTGTTTATTAGCTTTCCTCTCTAATTCTCCTCCATTTTGCTTTAGAGAAAAGTTATGACGTATGTCTCCAATATGATTTTAAAATCAGTATCTTCTCCTATCCCCTTTTCACCCAATTGGATGTTTGTAATTGACACAATTTGTAATTTGGTATGATCTATTCAGGTTTGAATTCTAATCTTTTTTTTTTAAATCTCATTTCATATTAAATTTCAAATGAATTGATATTTGTTTGTTTATGTTTAATATGAGTGCAACCTCTGTATTTGCTTTGTTTTGTTTGTGTATTAATATTTTTGTTTGAAAATATTATATTAGATTTGATTGGGGTATAGGTACATATCATATTATTGTGAATAAATGGATAAACATATTAAATATTTCTTTTAATGTGCATAGTTGTATGGATGTTAAATACTCTTTTTCTAAAAAAATGATTTATTACTTTCCTTGCAAAAAAATTTGAACCTTATGATCAATCAACTATTAGGACATAATTCTTAAGCCCCATAAATACAGATGTACGGTTATTTCAAGAGAAATCGGATAACCAATTTCCACAAATACTTTGTATTTATTTACATCTATTTACATCTAAGCAAAGATAAGTGTGCATTGAAAATATAAGCTAAGTATACACCAAAAAGACATTCTTTGTTAGGGATAACATCAGGAAAAGAAAAAAAAAAAAAAAAAAAAAAGAACCTTTCTAACGAATTGCATCCCCTTAGAGGCGGATCGGTCGAGCGACCTTGTATTTGCAACCAATGTTGGCTTTCGCCTAATTAGTTTTTTTAGAAAATAGTCTGCAATTGGGAAAATTTTGCTTGAAAGATACTTTTGCCAAGTAAAGTTGGAAAGAAAAAAAAAAGGCAACGAAGGTCGAGGTTGATAAATAACAAATATAAACAATTCTTAAAGAGGTGCAAGCTTAATTTATAAAAGGAGAAAAAGGAATTTGTATTTTAAATTACATGCATGGATCATACTCAGACTACTAAATTTTGCCATTTTTCCTAGTTTAGTAGTTAGCAACCAAAGTAGAATATTGCTGGAAGGATTGGAGTGGGAGGAAGATGAGTATGGTGGGTTTTGAGAGGAGTGATACCATCCGTATTTTCGACGACGACAACATGATGGTGGAGTGAGAGAGGCAATCAAAACGTAGAGGTAGAAAAATTTAGGGAAGAGTGGATGTTAAATTTACAAATTACACAAAGATGAGAATAAAACGAAATAAATTCGATCCAATTTTGATATTCAAAATAATGGGGATTTATTTTAAATGAGGATCGTATAAGTAATATCCAAATCTATTCATGAAAATTTTGAATTACAATAAATTCTCAATCTTGTGATAAATAGAATGTTTGTTCATAATTCTTATTTTTCTAAACGTTTGACTATATTTCAAACCCAAATCCTCAATGGTATCCGATCAAAATTCTCTCCATTTTTTGGGTGCTAGCTGCAGAATATCTATTGGAAATGTCTAATTTGGGCTTGCAGAAAATAGAGCTTTGTGCTCATTTTAGTTTGGGCCAAGGGCCCAGAATAGCCCATCGATCGAACTAAAATGGACAATCTGGAGTTTCCAAAAGCCCATTCTTCTAAGAGGTTGATCTCTGTCTAGAGAAATCACTCGTGGGTAAGACAGTTGTGGAATAAATATTATTTCTGACATTTGAATGAAAATTGAGATATAGAAGTGTATTAAGCAGTGGAATATCTTTTTACCAATGTATTTAAAAAATAATGACAAAAATAGGATAGGTATAAAAGAAAGGTGAAAAATAGACTAGCAAAGTCGTATACCAGGTACACAACTACACTAAATCATGGACTGAGTACATGTCTATGGATCGAAATGTGACTGGAGTCGTGAATTTGGGTCCACGGTTGTGACTGGAGTCATGTACCCGGTAAAGGGATAAAAGCCCTAGTAGCGAAAGATTTAACAGTGATCTTACTCACTTTAATTTGGAATTTAAAAATACTAGTACATTGGCAAATACAAAAACAATTTATATGGTTAAGCATGCTTTCAAATTTAAAATAGAGAAGGGGAAAGGAAGAGGCACTTACGTCGTTGACGATTCTATATCTACTAGAACTCTAATTTTGAGCACCACCACCACTTGGAAACCTAACTATTCTCTAAGTTAGAGATTGGTTTGTGGGAACCTTGCAAGGAATTTTTAGAGAGTTTTTCTTGAGAGAATACACATAGGTAGATGAGTATTGAGAGAGTTAAGTCTCCGCAATTTTGTCGTACTTATAACTCCCTCTCTTTTGGTCTAAAGAAGAGTGAAGTTGAGAAAATAAATAAACGTGGGAAAACCACCATGTTCCTTATTAATTCAATAAATTAAAATTAATGTTAATATAGGGGAATTTTTAAAAATAATAGATTTTACAAAATATTTAAAACCTATAGCAAATTCTATCATTGATAGTCATTGATATGTTATAGTGATAGAAGACTATCAGTAATAGAATCCAAAATTTTGCTATAGCTTGCAAATATTTTAATTTATTTTGCTATTTTTAAAAATTTCTCGCTAATATAATTAATTAAATTAAATAGTTAATCAATTAATAATTAATTAAATCATATTTAATTAATATTTCATTTAAATCATATTTAAATGAACCCTCACATAACCTATAGTTTTAATTTAATTAATTTAATTTAATAAAATTTAACTAAGGGGCATTTTTAAAATTATCAAAATAAATTAAAATATTTACAAGCTATAACAAAATTTTGGATTCTATCACTATAGCATATTGATGACTTTCAGTGATAGAATTTGCTATAGGTTGTAAATATTTTGTAAAATCTACTATTTTTAAAAATTCCCCTTTAACTAAACTATTAATAAAATTTTCAATTAATTAATTTCTAAATTAAATATCATATATTTAATTTAATCTACATTTGAATCATATTCAAATATAAATTTCTCTCATAAATTAATGTTGAATCATATTTAAAATTAAATTATATAATAAAGTTTAATTAAAATATAAATGTTATATTATAATGTATCATCATATATTATTTTAATTCCTAAAGTAAATTTGTAGATTTCAAATTAAAAGTAGATAAATCTCACTATCCTTCACGAGCTAAGAAGGAGGTCTAATGAACCTACAGATCAGAAGCTACAACGATATGAGATTAATTGACTCAACCACTACAAGAAATTTGGCCTTTAATGTCGGTTTAAAACCGACTTTAATGGCCTTTAGTGTTGGTTGGTAACCAACATTCATGCTAGCATTATTAAAGACCTTTAATGTCGTTTTTTCTTTGATGTCGGTTTAAAAACGACATCAAAGGGCTAATTGATATCGGTTTAGAAACGACATTAATGGTTATTAATGTCATTTTTAAACCGACATTTTTTATGGTGTTATTGAAGATCTTTAGTGTCGGTTGACCTTAGGTTATTAATGTCATTTTTAAACCGACATTTTTTATGGTGTTATTGAAGATCTTTAGTGTCGGTTGACCTTAAAACCGACATTAAAGAGACCAACAATGTCAGTTTAAAAACGACATTAAAGCTTTGATTTTTAGTCCATTTTTACAAATTTATTTTTATTTAATTGTTGCATTATTGTCCATTTTTTATAAACCGACATTGGTCCATGTAGATAAATATTTTTTATGTCAACAAATCAATAAAATTAATATTTATTTAAAAAATATAATATTTGTCTTTTACATGTGCATACACAAAATGAAATCTTAATATTGTGTTTATGTATATATTTTACAAGAGTACATGAAACAAGATCCAAATACAAGACTTTAAATAAGAAATCATAAACGCTTTCTCAGTCTTCAACCTTCAACGATCACCTGGCTGTCTACACAATCACTTAGCTTTCAACCTGATATGACTTCAATCATTCTACAAACAATATTAAAATAAATCATTTGGTCATTAGAATTGTAACAAGGTAGCTTTGAAAAAAAAATGTGGCATCCTAGCAACTTCAATGCACTAAATATTTCAATATTTCATGCTCACTTACCTCTCAACCTATTCTTTTGGTAGGTTTGTGAAGCAAAGTCCAATATTTCCATGCAAAAACTGAAAATAGAAGAGTGAATGTTACTTCCTAAAGACTACAGAAAAAGAACACTTGAAGTATATGCAATTTGGAAAAA
>JBBPDI010000032.1:12718278-12728401 GCA_037974545.1 Cucumis variabilis | reverse complement strand
CCAATTGGTTCCCACAAACCAATCTCATCCCAGAGGATAGGAAGGTCTCCGATGGGTGGTGTCCCAATTTGAAGATTAATTTGTAGATTCAGAGACGTCATCGAAAGTAAGTTTTCTAGATTTTTAAAAGCATGCTTTGAATTTATTTAAAAATTTTATTCTAATTTTGCCAATGTACTGGTATTTTAATATTCCCAATTAAATTGAGTAATGGTTCTTTAATTCTTTTGCTGCCATAGGGCTTTTATCCCTTCATTATTAATTTTACATTAACTGTTCTACAATCAATTTCAATTAAACTAAATCAAATTGGATTATGAAAATATAAATATTAAACTATTAAATTAAAAAAATGAAAAGAAAAAAGGTGGTGAAACCTTTCAGCGACATAGAAATGGCATCGCGAATGACTGTTTATTATGATGCAGCATCGTGATCGCTTCGAGTGATGCCAAATCATCAATTTCAATAGTGGAGTCAGCATTGCGGCAACGCCGACACCATGAAATACCATCGGCATAAGTGTTAGACCGACATGTTGACCATGTCAACATATCATGCATCGGTATAAGGACTTGTTATTTGTGACGCCATTGCCGACTTGACTTTCGGTGTCGTGGAAGCTTTCGCCAATGCATATATGATTAATGGTGACACACTCATGCATCGACACTTTTTTAAAATTCTTGTAGTGTGTGTGACTGATTGTCTCCAGTCTGTTGTGCAAGTTGGCAATAGTTTTTGCTACTTTTGGTTAGTACTTAGGTCAAGCCATGTCATGTACATATGTGTTAAAATAAGTTAGTCGAGTTATTGAATTTTTGTTTGGTTTAAGTGTTGTATGTACTTATTGGTTGTTAGCTGTGACTTGTTTTCATAAACTATGTAAAAAAGTTTGTTTAATCTTTTAAATGTTGTGTTGGCCTGCCTGAAGTTTAGTTTGATAAATTGTTTAGAATTTAAAATGTTCAGTAGTCAATGTCAGTTGGTGTCGTTCAGGAGGGGAGCGATATCAATTGACCTCACAACGTTTCTTGGGTTGATAGTAGAGTTGAGAGTAAGTGATCTGGAATGGGGTGTGACAGAACTTGTTGAGTGATTCATGTTTAAGTTTATTGCTTGAGCAACTAGAAATGAACTAAGGTCTGCAAAGATATTGGTGGTGAAATGAGAACCATCATAGTAGTCTATACGTTGAGGAAGTTCAATGTCCAAGGAAGAATAATAAGTAGAGGCTAATGTGTCTTGTGTTCTTTTACACGCGTGCTGAAGGGTCATAATGTTTCTGAAAATAAGAAAGTTTTTATTGTATGCTTGTATTTTCCAAAAAAGTTTTCTAAAATATCACTCACTAAGCATTAGGCTTATGGTTTAAGTTTCATTCCCTAGGCAAGCGAAGCATTGAGGTTGTTAAGAGGAGGCGTGCTGCTAGGCATTCATAGTGTGAAGTTTTGATTTTAGTTTCATTTAGAGGAACTTGTACTTGTAACAGGATGTTTAAGGAAATTATTAATAAAATTGTTAAGTTATTCCAAAATTTAAGTGTTACTATTATTTATCGTCAAGCATGTTATTATGAAGTTACGTTTAAGTTTAAGAATGGACGTTCTGACGCCTTATCAAAGGCAGTAAAGCTACCCAATTCGTGTTTGCACCTGGGAACGTGAGGGAGGAATGTGTTTCAGGTGGGTGATAATGTGTATAAATATCCATAATTATAACCCTTTTATTAGAATAATGAGGCCAAAACGCATAAGAAGAGGATCAAAATGCATAACTTATATTGTAAATTCATAAGTATGTAGAAATACATCTTACATAAGTATCATACCTGTTTTACGCGATTATAATATCTAAACGCATGATAAGTAGGAAGGAAGAAGCTAGTGAATCGCAGAAGACATCATGTGCAAAGATGACGCGATGGGAACTCACCTGGCGAATAACAATTTTCTAAAAGAGGAACCACGTCATCACGACAAGAAGGCTCACTAAAGGACATGTTACACCCCACCCCGAGCACCTACTTGCTCGACCTGAGACATAGAGTGAAGCCAACCGATGTCATTATTCTTCTGAATGACATCAATTGACTCCAACTATAACTCTTTAACAATGTTAAACAACTTAGATAAATGTAAAAACTTATGCAGCGAAAAATACAAGATCACAAGTAACTTAACTTTAACATTAGATTAAAAACAAGTTTAAGCTATATACCTTTACAAACAGACTATAATTGAACTTAACCCCTTAACAAAACCTATATACATAAAGTGGGTAAGCCTAAGTACTAACCAATAGTACATAACATATAATCTTATCACAGTGCACTTGAAGACAACGGTTAGGTTCTCGGATCATAGTCTCTACCTAAAAAGTGATAAAATATTTGGAAATGGTGAGCTAAAAAGGCCAATGAGTAATGGTTTCATCAAACATACTTTAAAACAAATATACTTTAACCATTTCATAAACAATACATAACATATAATCTTAAGAAATCTCTTTAAACTGAGCACTTCCTAACCTTCAATGACTCATTTAACTATGTATACTCTATACCCAAGAAAACTTAAACAAGATAGTAGAGAACCTTCAGTCATACTATCCAGCTAAACCTCGATCAAAATAGCATAGCACCTTTAGTTATACTATTCATAATAAACTCGGTCAAGATAGTAAAGCACTTTGATCATACTACCATGCCTGAACTTGGTGGTAGCGACTAAGTGGTCAACATAGCCCTATACATCTGACTGTGTACATTAACCATCGAGAACTCGGTATATAGAGTACCATGGTTTTCCCTTTAAAAACTATATTATTTAACTTCATGCTTTACAATCTTTCTAAAAAAATAAACTTTTCTATTTCAGAAACTCCAACATGCTCGTAAAGCATGGCTTGCAAATATATATTCATAACTTAACCATAATTTCATGCTTTGAAAACATTTCTGAATAACATACTTTATGTAACACCCCAAATTTTTAAAGGTAATGTAGTTTATTTTATTTTATTTCTATCAAGTTATCTTTACTTAAAGATTTTAAATTTTAGGGGCATTTTTGTAATTTAGAATTTGTTGGCAAAGCAAAAAGGAACAAGGATTTAAGAAATAATACTTATTATTATTATATTTTAATTATTTTTATTTTATAAAAAAATAAAGAAAAATAAAAATCAATTCCTTTCTCTTTCTTCTTATTCGCACAACCCCTCCCCCCGTCTCTAATTCTTCCATTTTCCTCTCTCACGCTCTAGTCATCCGTTGTTGTCCTAGCCGTCCGCAGGTGTTCATGGAGTCGTCGTGAAGCCCACATTGTCGCTCGGCTTCACATGTTAGTTTTACACAGCACTGCTGTGATTCTAACGTTCGTTCTAGTTGCGAGTCGCACCGCCGCGATTCTACTCTATTCTAGTTGCGAACCACATCGCCGTAACTCTGCCCAGTCACGTCGTTCGCCACCGCGTAACTCCTTGGTGCGTAACCGATATGTTGTCGTTCTGTAAAGTGTCATCGTGCGACTCCATCTCCTAACCGCAAAGTGCAAGCCATTTTGCCTCGATTTGTTCTACATGATATTTATCTTTAGGTTTGATCGTTGTTGTCTCTATTTTTACTGTGAATGGTTGAAGTTTTATTAATGAAAATTGAAGTTGGGTTGTAGTTGTTTCAAAAATTTGTTCAATTATTATGGTTGGATTAATGGTTGATCTGTTGTTCGATTTTAGGTATTGAAGATAGCACTTGATTTCTTTGGGTTCACAACAAATATTGGTTTTGGTTGAAACTCGATTCGTTAACATTGGATAAGTGGTGAATGTTCACTTTGGGTTAATTTTAAGTGGCTGTTGTGTTGGAGAAATTATTGAGTTTTATCTTGATGTTTAGGTTGTTTTCGTGAATTCTAGTGCGGTTAAGGAGTTTACCTAACGCTAAGGTAAGGGACTTTCTACTGGACTCACCTATAAAGTATGATATGTTGACTGTATGTTTGTCTCTAAACTGAGGATGGATGTTAGATATGATATGTATATATTGAAGTAGACTTGAGATTGAATGTATGTTGTGTTTGACTGGAACTATATATATATATACATATGGATGTTGAAATGGTTGAAATTCGTAGATGTTGCTTATATAAAGTGGGGATGTGAACTTGTTGCCGGTTGTTTAAATTGGGTGTAAGTTATACCAAAGTATGACTGTGTACTTGTGAACTGAGTGGATGTTATGATTATTTAGCTTGTTTGACTGATGTGTTGATATATTAATGACTGACTTTGGGGTTAAAGTGGAAATAAGTTGACGGTTAGGGTGATAAGTGAAGGGATTATGTGTTGAGGAATTTTGATTGTATTATGAATGACTGATAAGATTTTTAGAATGGACTGAGGGAGGAATTGTTACTTTTTCTATTGGGTATTATGCCTTGCAGGTGTCCTACGGGATCACCGCTTATTGTGCATCCTTCGAGAGCATTAGACTGATATGTGTTTCTGCAGAACACTAAACTGATTTATGCGTCCTTCGAGGCGTTAGACTGATAATGTGTATCTCATGGGATCACAAGACTGTGACTGTGCAGGATACTCCAATAGGAAATTAACAGTTTAGCTTTCCCCTAAAAGGACCAGTAGTTGGTCTGTTGCTGGGTATGTTTATATTCACCCTTTTATTTTAAAATTTTTCAGGCAAAGGTAATAAGGAAGGCGGACCGACGAGGGGCAAGAAGAAGTCGTGATTGCCATAGGAGGTATTATTCAAACCGCTCCCGCTAATTGTCTATGTTTTATGGGTTTTTCCTTAGTAGTTGAGACTGCTAGGGATTTTCTGTACGTGATTTAACTTTCTTTTGAGATTTAAATTTAACTTTCAAACCTTTGTTTTAATTAGAGCTTGAACTTTTAAAAATTCTTCTAGTAGTTGTGAAAAATTATTTTAAACTTATTCTGTTTTATGTTTAAGCATGAGTCTAGTATGCAAGTAACAACCTCAGTTAAGTTCGAAAGATTGGGTCATTACACTTTAGTACTATTTAAAATATGAATATAAAATCAGTAAACTCAATATTCAATCATCAAAGTTTGCTTCAAACATTTGATAGATAAATAGATTTATAAATCAATTTAAATTCATTTCATCACTCACAGATCGTAGATCAAACCCTTGGTCGATATGCTTGTTCGATTTCTTCTTGTCCTAAAATAATGAAAAATAATTTCAATTAATTTCCTTTTATCCTAAAAACATCAAAATTTTACTTAAAATTTCCTAAAATATCAAAAACAACTCAAAAACACCATTTTGGCATGGCTAGCGCGCAAGGATAGGTGGCACGGCTTTGGTCGCGCATGCTCCTTGCACGTTCTGTGTCTAATACAAACCCAAAATGCCTTGAAAATCTCTCTAAGTCCAAAATGCACATCCAATCTTGACTAGTCATACCTTGTCAATTGGCCAACCTCCAACCAACCTAAAAACTCATAATCCGGCCAGAATCTTAACTTCACCTGAAAGCATAATAAATTAAAATTCAGAATTCAAATAAAAGTATTTCCTTCTACCAAGTTGTTTAAAAATTTCTTAATATCATTACCTCAAAATTCAGCAAATGATTCCACCAACTGCATCCTGTAACCTCCATGGAGTAATGACTGTCCAGATTTCACCCAAGAATGACCTTTCTTTCTTCTTTTAGCTCAAACTCAGCTTTGCCTTTCTCAAATTAAACCAACAGCCTCAACTTAGAAATAGACTTAATTTATGAACTTTTGAGGTTAAAATCATCCAAATTGCACAAGTACTTTGGGAGAAAAATAAATCTAAAGTAACTTATTTATACTGAGTTGTACATGCATCTTTGTTGACACCTCCCATAGTCGACATTTAACTTAAGCATGCAAAGACCACGTGAAATATACTTAACCAACTCCACATCCTCACCATCTCACCTAACAAAAATGCCTAATGTCCAAAGACATGCCAAAACCAGTACAAGAAATATCATTTACGATAGCATCAAAGAAACGTTATTATTGATTTTCGATAGCGTTTTCAAAATGCTATCATAGCCGATGTTATTGAAAGTCCATGACATTTTATAGCATTTTTACAACACTATGCAAACGCTACAATATGTCTCTATTGATAGCACATATATGATGCTATAAATGCTTTTTATAACGTGAAAAAACCACTATTGGAAATTGGATAGCATTTTTTATTGCATTGAAAAAATCGTTATCAAAAGTTTCAATAGCGTTTTCAATAACATTGGAAAAATGCTATAAAAGACATTTTATAGCGCTTTTTATTTCGTTCAAAAAGCGCTATCAAAATGTTTCAATAGTTATTTTAATAACATTGAAAAAGAGCTATCAAAATGTTTCAACAATGTTGTAATAACATTGAAAAAATGTTATAAAAGACTTTTTGTAGCGTTTTTATTGCATTTGGAAAAGCGTTACAAAAACCATTCAAAGCATTCTCTGTCACGAATAATATCAAAGTGTAAGTAAGTTTTGAAACTTAAAACTAGTTTTAAAAACTTATTTTGTTATCAAATTTAATGATGGGAAATTGTTATTGAAATTATTTTAAGAAATATGGATATATGAAAACAATGGGAACAAGAACATCACGTGACAAACTTTACTTTGAATAAGCTAAAACAACACTGCTTTATGCTAATGGCTAAAACCAGAAACAATTCAACTCCATAAGTTTGGTATCCAAAATTTAGAAGCATATTGAGAAAACTGTACTATTCAAGTAGTTCAAATATCAAACAAAAATAAGACTGACATAACAAGGCAAAAGTTCAAAGAGGGGAAAATTCTAATAGCCACCCTTGAGATCATTAACCACATCGTATGGAATGGAAGTCACAATCTTCATTAAAGCACCTTCAACCATGAACCCATGCTTGGGGCCTTCCAATTGGCTCTTGGTGCAGATGATTGTGCCTTTGGCCTTGGCTTTGACCTTCAGCTCATCATTCTTCACCTTCCTCAAGCAAAATTCCTTGGTGCATCGAGAAGGTTGCACGTGCTTGACTCCGACATGAATGCTCTTCTTAATAATTCTATTCCCAACCTGCAAAATCCATTCTGAACATCATAACTTTACTAAGAAAAAGAGTCCAAATCATAATGAAACTTTCTCTCATCAGATTCCAAAATCCATCAAACTAACAAAGTTTAATAAGAAAAACATAGTCCAAAAACTAATTAAGATTCTATAAAAATCAAACACAATCTATTGCCCTAAATCACCAGATTCAGATACATTCTAAAAACTAGAACAGATCTTAAAAAAGAATCCTGAACCTGCTTGTTGATCTCGACACCGATGGCACACTTTGTAACATTCCCTAAGAATCAAAGCAAAAAGTTAATTATGATATATTAACAATGTCCTTCAGTGCTTCAACCATAAAAATTCAGCTTATCTGAGAGATGATTTTCAACATAATTCTCCACTTGCCAGAACAAAAATTGAGTAAAACAACTACCTATAACTTAAGCCCTTGAAGAAACAAAATAAAATCCCCATTTAAAAAAAATCCAAGAGTCTTGAGACTATAATTACCGATGGCATGTCCACATAATATTGCAAATCTCAAAACACTACTGTTAAAGGTCTGAAAGGCAATGCTATTCCACCTTATTTTGTAGAAACCCCCAGATCATTCAAGAGAATAAAAGAGAAAACACATCAATAAACGTACTGTAAAATTCAGAAAAATGTTACCTTTGGTGGATTCTATGGAAGTCTTAGGAGAAGAAAGAAGGTTTTGGGCAGAATTAATATCGACATTGATGTTAGATTGTGAAAGCAATATATGGTCCATGAAATTTTAAAAAATGCAATGTAACACACAATTTGAACTAAAAAAATCACAGAAGACAACCTAAAGATGTGGAGTTCTATGTAGCAAGAGTGTAGATGGCTTTGGCTACATTATTTCCCATGATAAATTCTAAAACAACTTAATAAACTAAATGTGCAGCAAAAAATACAAAGAGCAAGCAAAGTAAATTACGAAAACAATACCATGAAGTCGTACATTGTTACCTACTATTTTAAACCTACAACGCTCTCAAAATAGATTAAGACACGATTTTGGGCAAAAAAACGGTATTCGAGAAAGCTAGAAGACAAATAAGTTATACGATTGAAAAAGACAAGTAAAAAAGAGGTAGATAGAAACACAAGTAAATAATGATAAAAGCTAGACATAGAAATGCGGAAACCTATTTATCCCATTAGGCTTCCAGCCACTAAAACTAAGCTGGAGCATAATGCAATTGCTTGAATGATATAACTGATGTAATAAAAACTGCTCAAACAACTGAGTTTTTCAAATGGACTACTCGAATGATTGAGTTTCTCAAATGAACTGCTTGAGTGATGTTGTTGCTTGAGCAACGAGGTTCTCAACTACTTGATTGAAATGGTGGAAGTGCTAAATGAATGACGAAAGATATGAATAAAGAGAACGAACAAAAGAAGAGATGGTGAAAAGAAAAGATGAAGGAGCGATCACATACCCTACCATTCAATTTTACCCACCAAATTCCATCTAAAGCTTTCTAATCTGTAATTCGATATTCATGTACTTTTTTGGGTTATAAATGTCAAGTTGTACTTCTTTAACTTCAAAAAAATAATATGTATAAAATCTCCTAGTTTTACTTTGTAAGCAATTTTACTTTTGGAATCAATATGATTCTTTGACTAAAGAAAAACTATCCATTTTTTTCACAATGCGACAGTTTAAATTGGTTGCTAGCATTTAACACTTGAGTAGGAAAATGTATGACATGATTCACTTTATATAATTCTTACGGAGAAATATTAGTAAGTAGCAATATGTAAATAAATGTAAGAGGAAAGGGAGAAGTTGTAAACCATGATACAAATAAAAAGTTGTAACCTAATGTAAAAAAATATGTTATTAGGCCAAAAAGTCAATACTCACCTTGTCTATCAAAGGTAAAAATTCACTAGCAGACTAGAACATATATAACTTTCTCTCCCTAAGTAATTTTGAACTTGATCACAATGAATATGATTTATCTAAGTTGCAAGAAGAAGAGGAGGTCAAAGATTATGTCTTGAACTTGAAATATAAGGCCCATGGATACAAAAAAGAAGTTACTATCCAATAACCTGTGTTAATAAGGTGTATAACTGAATCCAAAGCACATAATACCTCAACTTATACATAGATAATAAAATACAGATTAGAAAAGAGTAGAAAGAAATAATCTTACGTAATTGATGTTTCCATATCTTGCAAACATGTCAAAGATATATTGTCAATTTGAATGGATGCCCATTATTAAGACGAGGTATAGGAGATAACGAATTTCCTCCCATTCTAAATTAGATGCAAGTAAATCAAAATAGGTTTTGGTTAAAATGGAATAAATATAAAAGTACTAAAAAGTTAACACAAACCCATCAACAACTAATTTGGCTATCAAAGAAGTAGTAAAATCAGCCTAAAAGAAAGAGAGCCTAAAATGTAATTACTTATAGCCCAAAGCTAATGAGTAATGAACTACCATTGGATCATTGACCTAACTGCTCAAACACACAACATTCAATCACAATGAGTGTATATACACTCACACCACCCCAACTAATAAACAGTAAAATAATTCAATAATAAAAAATCATTTTGCCCCATCAAAGAAATTTCGTTCTTCATAGTTCTACTAATTACCACCTAGGACCACCTTAGAATCAAATCAATGATCCAATGGTTGGTGTCATTACTTACCGATGGTTGGTGTCTGCCTTAGAAGAAAAAAATCGAAGGTGGGTATGGTTGTTTCAAGCACGAGAGAGATGGAAAACAAAAAACTAGAAGTCTGCCTTAGAAGAAAAAATAATGTTTCACGCAGAAGCTAGTTATTCAAACTGAAAAGAGTAGATTAAAGAACCAAAAAGACTGAAGAAGTCGAAGGTGCAGTTCAAAAGAATCGAAAAGAGTAGACTAAACTACTAAAAAGTGAAAGGAAGAGTGTCACACCCCCTCCCGAACTACCTGCTAGCTTAGACCAAAAGACGGTGTGAAGCCGACAGACAAAGCTTTTCTCTACT
>JBBPDI010000032.1:12694328-12718178 GCA_037974545.1 Cucumis variabilis | reverse complement strand
TGATTTTAATTAATTATTAACTAATTGATTAATTGTTAATTAATTACGAGATTTGATAAAAAGAATCTCGTAATTCTTTCCTACTCCTTTTCCCATTCCAAGAAGGAAAGATAGTTATAAATATGTAGAAGAAAACAGTTTTATTTAATGAATTTATTAAGAAAAAAAAAGTTAAGCTTTTTTCTCTCTGCAAAAATAAAAGAAAAGATTTTCTCTAAAAATCTCTATATCTTTTCCTATTTTAATTGGTTTCCACAAACCAATCTCATCCTAGAGTATTGAAATGTCTACGACGGGTGGTGTCCCAATTTGGTGGTTTGCAGGTTCAGAGATAGCAACAAAAGTAAGTTCTCTGTATCTTTTAAATAAAAAACATGCTTAGAATTTATTTAGAATTTTGATTCTAATTTTGTCAATGTACCAATATTTTAAGATTCTAAAATTAAATTGAGTAATGGTTCTTTAATTCTTCCACTGCGATAGAGCTTTTATCCCTTCACATGCTATAATCATGACCCATAACTCATCGCCTAGAATTGAAGCATGCTATACAGAAAGTTATAGTAAGCACATTATGCGCAATGACCTAACACAATGGCATATTGCAATCACGCTATACACACACACAAAACTATTAAGTCCAAATACAAACAAGCATCCGACCTCTCGCAAACATTTATATTTGTTTTCTGCTTATACTTTTGGTAAGTTAAATATTTTGAATTTATTGAATTTATTGAATTTTTTGAATTTGATTTTGTTGAATTTGTTGTATTGAAATTATTTAGTTAAATAAAAATTTAGTTTCAAACTCCAAAAGCCTTGCTTGAATACCGACACAATTATCTAAATATTTAGTTTGAGGAAAAATATATTTATTGACATCTTAAAATATATACCAAACAATTTATAGCAGATATCAAATAAGAAAGAAGTTAATAACCTAAAAAGGATTCTACTGTATTATTTGATGCTTAATAATTTTGAGTATTGTCTGAAATCTTAATTTTAGATTTTAGTTTTACTTTTATTTGATTGTATGAATTTAAACTTTTCAAAGGAGATTGTGGACAGAATTTGAAAATCAATATGAAATTTTGGGTTGAGAGACAATATGAAAATGATCAATCTTATATAACCAATATTAAAAATTGAAAAAAAATCAACTTGGCTCAACCATAATTTTTTTTGTCTGGGTTGGATTGAGTTGGGGCTGACCCTTACCTAATGAACCGATAGGATTCATTTTTTTGCAACACAGATACTTTGGATTGGTCTATAATTTTTCTCCAACCCGACTTATGTACACCCCTAATTTAAATCACATTTAAACATAAAGCTCTATCTCAAACTGATAACCAATGGCTATATCACATATATACATTGGTTTCTCTCTCTTTACCTAATTCAAACAATTCGAATTATTCCATCTAAGTTTATTCCATATGAGCCAGCAGTGGAACCTAATAGACCTATAGATCATGGAGTCCAACGATACGAGATTTACTGACTAAATCCTTTTAAACCGAGCTAATCAACATTCATTAACTAACAGGTCATTCACTAAAGTCTCGTAGTTACACTCTTCTTACTATAGCTATAATTTGTGTCCATCTGATATAACCATGATTAGTAAATCAATCCTTCATAGGTTGTTCATAATCTCGGCTAGGTCAAAATACCATTTTACCCCTGAGATTACATCTTGCTCCTTAAGTCCCACTGATTCACTATTTAAAAGGAATAAGGAAAATGGGGGATTAAGTGGAGGAAAAGATATTATAATCTTTGTTTGGGGAAAGGATTAAGTGGGGGAATATGGGAGATTATTTATAATCTTTGTTTGGGGGAAGATTAATTGGAAGGATTATGGGGGGATTATTATAATCTTTGTGTGTGGTACGATTATAACAAAAAAATTGTATTTTTTTTCATTTGTGTAATTTTTTTTGTACGTTAACCCCTATATGAGAAAAAAAATTTGATTTTTTTCATCGGTATGAAATTTTTGTTTTTTTTTTTTCCGTGAACCCAATACCAAATGAAAAATCTACTAATATTTTTTGCATTTGTGTAAACTTCTGTCTATTGTTCGTACTGTAAAGCCTCTACAGCCAAAAGTTGTTTAAAATTTATTTTTTTAGATAAGTTGTACCGTAACCCAAATACACCAAAAATATGTATTAATTTTTTGTTGATTTTGTATAAATATTTTTTTTTACTTGTACCGTACACCTGATATACTTTCAAAAGTGAAGCTTTTTTTTTTCATTCGTACAGTAATTTTTTTCTTCTTTTTTTACTTTAAACCTAAAACACAAAACAAATTGTATTAATTTTTTTTATTCTGTGTAAAATATGTTTCTAAAATTTGTATCGTAAATCCAATTCACAAAGAAATTGTATTATTTATTTTTTCATTTTTCTTTAATTTATATTTCAATTTGATCCATAAATCCAATACATTAAAATATGCTCCTTTTTTTAATTTATGGCAAATATTTGTTTTTTCTATGGCAACCCCAATATGAGAAAAAAAATTGAATTACATTCTTTTTTCATGTGTACGAAATGCTTATTTTTGTTTCCTGTAAACAAAATACAAAATAAAAATTGTATTGTTTTCTTTTTTTCATTTGTCTAAATTTATTTATTTTGTTCGTACCGTAAACCAATATGCGGAAAAATTGTATTAAAATAATGTTTATATTTCATTTCTAATGTAACTCCAACATACAACAAATATGTATTAATTTTTAAGTTGATTTTGTATAAAAAAAATTTATACCGTACATACAATACATAATACAAACAAATTGTATTATTTTTTTCATTCGTGTAAAATATGATTCTCCAAGTTGTACCATAAATAGAATACAAAAAAAATTATATTTTAAGTTTGTATAATCAATCCTATACAATAACAAATTGGATTTAATTGTTTTTATTTTTTTCATTTACAAGATTTCTTTTTTCATTCATTAACTTTGTTTTCTTCATGAGAACGATAAGCAACATACTAGCAATTAATGGAAAACAAATGTGTTTTTTTTTTCAAATTGTAGTCAACAAAAACATCAGTTACATAGTTAATTATTCTAGCAGAAAATAACAACAAAGAAAAAGAAATGGAAACGAAATACATAATGGGTTAAGGGGACCGATAATCAGGGATTATCTTGGAGAATGATCCTACAGTAGGCAGGCTTTAGGTGATCGGGCATGTCCAAAAATGTATGCATTAACGATATTTTTTGTCACGACTATCATATATTTCATCAGGTTCTCTTCATTGAGAGTTGGAATGGACTCCAACTGTGCTAGTACCTCCCGCCGCACAGCAACTTCACTTTGGTGGGCCTTATTCAGCCATTCTACAATCGCCCTGAGTTGTTCATTCGTACAGTCCATGGCATCACGAATAAGTTCCAAGTTGTCGACCTGTTGCATGGTTCGCTACCTCTTGGTTCTGTTTGATCACGATCGAACATCACTGGACCTAGAAGGATGTCCGTCCATCATGTCTTCAAGAGACATGTTCATTCTCGGGTTGCACATACTGGAGAACTTCATATCAAGATCATCCTTTGATCGTACTCTATCACTGGCAGATGGGTCGTTGACCTGATATCCACAAATGTCTCCGCACGTGCCCCTATCACACGATCATTTCTGAATATGTACGACAACTCGTTGTAATGCAGAAAAGATTTGTTGAGTAGGCCTTCCACTGCAGGATGTGTCTGTTAAAATGTTGAAAGAATATCGTTAGTATTGTAATAAATTGATGTAAACAAGAAGGTGAAAATTTTTCTTACCCAGACCCAACTGTTGAATACGTCCTGCTCCGTAACGATGCACTTTAGCTCGTTATTCCAGCTGTATCAACTGCATGCAGGACCACACATTTGTGTGAGTGACTGGAATGATCTTTTTAGTAACTTTATTCTGTTTTCAATAACAGTAGTGCACGTCAATTTGCACTCTGGCATCCTCTCAGCTAGCATTCTCAACAACTACAATAGGTAGCAGGATCGAAATGTGTCGTTATTCGACCTCTACCCTCATGAAGATACAAGACAGTCGATGAGGCATGACTCCTCCACCCTCGTGGTGCTTTACATTTCTCGACAAACTGGCCATGCTGACCAACGAACAGGTAACAAAACAACTGAGTATGTATATGACATCCGTATAGAAAGAACATGGTAAGTGCATACAACAAAATTGTTATCAATTGCACTGTAACTTTAAGTAGAACATGAATGGTACAGACGAAGCAGAGTGGAAAATAATGAAAGCAAAAGCAAATGTTTTTTTATCTGCTTGTCCTATAACTAACTGTGTCGTACTAGTCATTTTGCAACTACCATTCGGTGAACATCGCCTGTGTGAGGCCATGTCACACCCCAAACTACACTGCGACCAAAATGCTGAAGTAGTGGGAATAGGATGCGAGTTAGTTACAACCTTGAAATTTTCTTATCGCAAATCTTATTCTCAACTCCTTTTAAACTATTAACAATACTCAAAACACAACAGTGGTCAATGTAACACCAAGCAAAATAAATACAAGCCAAAACATATAATTTATTAATAACAGACGTTTCATACATTATTATAATACTTTCACAAAATAACCAATGCTTAACCATTTTTAAAACGTCTTAAATCACCTCGCCCCAAATCCTTCAACCTTCTTCTCTACTTAGCTAAACGTTTGATCCTAGAAGATATATTTTTAAAACATAACTCTAAAACACTTAGTGAGGTTTTATAAAAACCTTTCGCAATACCTTTTCGTAATCATTTTGCAAAAATAATATCAAATTATTTAAACATACCGAAAAATTATTTCATTTCGCATAAACCTTTCTTTATGCTTAACAAATCATTTCATTTCTTCAAGGATCCCGAATCATTCTTTATGCTTGATCTCATTACCTCGCGTTTAAACTACTATATCAAAAGCATCTGAGAACATATTGATTTGTCCTTGTTGTATAGGCCGCTAAGCTTTATATGCTCCTTTCAACGCATAAGCCAACTTCTTATCATCATGTAGCCCTTACACTCCATGGTGACCTTGACTCTTTATGTGCACATAAAAGTTAGTATCATCACAAACAAACAACTAATGGTTTGAAATCCATTTTATCGTATTGAAATCATAATCCTCAAATCAAGCTTTAATATTATAAATCATGCTTGAAAACATAAATTTTCATAGAAATCTCTTGGAAACATTCTCATTTGAATTCTTCTTTCAAATCAGAAAAGATAAATCATAATAAAGTTTTTAACATAAATTCATTTGAGAGAAAAGCACTCACAAAACTATACTAAAGAAGTCGTTCTTCTTCTTCTCGCAAGCGTCTTCTCGCGTGGCTAAACCAGCAGCACTTCAACATTTCAATAAAACTTCCATCATCCCCTCCTTAGTTATCCAAATCTTCTTATTTATAGAGCCCTTAAACTAACTTAGTCATGTATAAACTCTTCTCAGTATGTCAGCTCCTACTTAAAACTTTACAAGTAAATTTAATATTCAACCTAGCCATGCTTAAATCTTTAATCTTACATGTTAACCCCTGTCAAATCAGATTTGATATTTTCTTTGTCATACCTTGCTTTCCGTTTAACCCAAACTATGAATAACTTCAACCACTTAACATTTCTCCCGAAATAACCTTTTTGCGTGGTTATATTTTTACTATAAAAAGCCTTCCACATGAACTAACCAACTTTTACTCTGCATAGAACTCTTATCGCAAACTTAAACTCCAAGGCTTCCTCACAGACTTCTTATCTGCGAAACACTTGGTTCCTCTCGTGAATACCAACCAAAACACCTAGTCTAACACTGTCAAAACTTTCACTTCTTAACTTACGTGACGACTTTTTCTCTTTTTATCGCACAATTTCTTTTGCGAACTATCCACTTAATCGCAAAATCGTATACGTAACCTTTATCACTTAATCCTTTCCACAGATTTATTCAAATGCCAACTTCTTAATACTTAGCTGAATTTAACTTTCTTACTCAAATTAGAAATGGGTCTCACAAAAAGCACGCCCATCTCGCCCATACATGCATGACTCACAGCCACTACCAAGACACTGTTTAATTTCCAAAATCATAACCCATCTTTTAAAAATCATAACTTAAACTCCATAACTCCTTTGATAAAACTTTCTTCTACAAACTTGCTCTAAATTGTCTTAACTATCTTACCTAAAATTTGTAAAGAAAAATTCCAAGTAATGAGTCCTATAGCCCTCTGGAAATACACCTTGCTCACAACCACTTGAGAAATGACCTTCTCACTTTCTCTTGATTGAAACACAAACTTTCTTGATTCCAAATTAAGCAGAAGCCCTCTCTCACAAACAAGACTCAATTTTTAATCTTTCAAGACTAATTTGAATGATTTTGCATGAGTAAGTTGTGAGAAATTGAATGTTGAAGTTGTTCTATTTATAGAGTCCCTTGCATGCGAATAAGATGACACTTAATCCTTGATTAGACCCACCTCTTAAGCTTTTGTTAACACGTCAGCAACTCCTCCACGTCCTCTTTGAATACAAAATACATGATGACATGGTTTAGACACCTGGACTTACTTTTAACTGAATGCGCTCCTCATGCACATACTTGTACTACTCATATGGCTAACCTCCAAGTCATCTCGCATAGCCCTCTGCCGCCTAACATCCTTCCTCACCTAGCCTTGCTTCCTCGCGTGGACAAGCCTTAAACTAATCTTTAAACACTTAGTCAAACCTTCCTCATGTCAAGCCTTCCTCGCGTGCACTTTCCTTCCTTGCCTAGGCTTCCTTGCATGGACAACCTCTTATAGACAGCTTCCTTGCCAAGCCTAAACGCCTAGCACACCTCTCAAGGTTTGGCCACTAAGCCTTAAGTCCAACTCATGGCCTTCTTGGTGTTTGTCTTTCCACCCAACAACCCTCCTTGCGTGGCCATGTCTCTAACCTCTCAAAGCCTTCATCACGTGGTCCTTGGCCATCCAAAGACAACCCTCAAATGCCTAACTAACCTCCCTTGCTTCCTTACCTAGCTAACCAAACATCTAAGCATCATCTTTAGAGGTTAGATTACTTACTTGGCCGCTTACTCGATGACCACACGCCTATCCTTTAGAGGTTTTCAAGCCTTTCTTTACCACACAATGACACCCTTTTGAAGGTTACTTTGCCTTCCTTTACCGTCCACATAACCTCCAAACATCCGAAAACCAAATCTTTGACACTTAGCCAAAATTTCTCAACTTTTCTCTTATTCTCAAAACCTAAACTTAAAATTCCAAATATTTTTACCTTCTTTTCTCATAAATTTGATTTTCTCTTGCCCTTGACTAATCTTAGAAAATTCCAAAGGTTAAAGAAATTTCAGGTTTCACAAAAGGCCCTGCAGCATTAGACATGAAAGAACATCCTAAACAGAAATATAACTAGAGTTGCAACTAGCTATTATGACAAAATCATAATAATCGACAAATACCACTTTTTCACAAACTATTGCATAAAGGGTAATCATGTTGAATCAACGCCAACTAATATTAGTTGAGTTGAATCATCCCTTCAATTATTATATATTACAATCATGAAGTTTATTGCAAGCAAGCAATGGAATCCCAACCACTCCAAAGAAATCAAACTTAACCTTAAGAGACATACAAAAACACAAACAAACTTACCACACTGACAATCCAATTGTAAACTTGTTCCACAAGTTATGCCAAAGTTATACCATAGTCGATAATAGTTTCTCCTCCATGTGATATTGGAAACATGGTGGGGTTTGGAAACAGTTACCTAGTGAGTGAAATACTCTATAAATTTAATGTATAGTGTGGCCTGATTTCAATTAAGAAATAAATAAGTTGTGAATAAATGATAAAGGTATAAACATATAGAATACATATATATTTCTAACAAAAAATACATGAGGAAGGAAACAGGCAAAAGCAAAATATTGTTGCCAGAGACGAACAACAACTCATTAAAAGAGTGATACAATAGGCAAGGCGGGTTAAGGACAGTGCAATATTGCTATATAAGTTTCCTTGTTAAAGTAAAACTCATCTCCGATGAAGGAAGAACAACCATGAACCATGGAGTTCAAATACAAGATATGGCACAGTTACTTAGAATAAAAAGAAAAAACTAACATATTTTTTACAATTAAGATAAACTTTGGCATAACTCTTCTTTTCATCGAGGCCATCTTCTCTTTTGATGTATGATGTCAATCTTAAAATCTCAAATTATGGTTTGGGTTGCTGTAATCACCCAAACTTTTAAGCTAAACTAAGGTCATTATTCAAAAGATAAATATGAAAAGACACTTTCTTAAAAAGGAAAAACTAAAATTTTTATAAAATTAATATCAATAAATTTTTAAAGACATAAAATCAATAAAACCAATAAAAATAATTTGAAAATGTGACCCACGAGCTGTGACAATTATTTAAAGAAATAAAGATAAACAAATGAGACAAATTAAAACAAGGTATTTAAAACAAAAATAATGAAAAATTGATACATAGGTGCAGAAGAAAAATTGAGTCCCTATATTGTTGGAATTTATGTCCTAAAACTCGTATATTATAAATATAATCCATTGGTCGTTGTTAATAATTGTTGTTATTGTAATAATTGTTATTATTGTAATAATTGTTATTGATTATAATATTAGTTTTTGAACTCCGTGTTATTATTGTAATAATTGTTATTGATTATAATATTAGTTTTGTCTTAATAACCCAAATCCAATAAACTAATATCCTAAGTTGTTTAATGAGTCTTGAACAGTATGTAGAGATATACACATATCAATGTTCGAGATCAGCTTAAAGAGTCTATAGTATAAGGATAAGGTTGGGTACCTTATCCTGGTAATACTATGGATACGGCTCACTTTGTATTTGATACAAATGCCATAATCCAATGTGTTCGTGTAGTTGACATGCGAGTGAGAGTATCCTATGCAATGAGTTTGCAAAAGACCGAACTGCGAAATAGTAACCACTAGATGTAACTCTGTTAACTAGTTAGATTTTTATTTCACTAAGATGACCTAGGTAACTTAGTCTTAATCCTGAGTGTGTTATAAACACCTATTCACGAGGAATTGTCCTTTGATTTGTACGAGTGAGAGAAATCGTGTGTCCAATGGACCACCCCTGGGGGAGTGAAATAGTATGAACACCACTAATTGTGCAAGTGATCTCGTAGGAAAATCCCTAGTTGTGTGAGTGATTGAAGATACACACTGAGTGAGTGAGATAGTACGAACATCACTAATTGTACGAGTGACCTATAGGAAACACCCTTAGTCATGCAGTGATCGAACGTACACACTCCATAAACATATCTGTAATATGTAGGTACATTCCTAATTGTGCGAATGGTCCTGTTGAAACACCCTTAGGCATACGTGCGACCCCATATACACAGTATAACTAACCCCTAACAGTTCATGTGATCTATAGGTACAATCGTGTGAGTGGTCCCATAGGAACACCTCTAGTCGTGCGAGTGACCCATATATAGAAATACAATACAAGTGGGGTAAAAATCTTAACAGACACACCACAGTTCGAAAGCATGTAACAATCAACATAACAAGCATGAATCATAAGTCATAAAAGTCCATGAAGCATGAAATCCATAAAGCATGGTTAATCATCATGTAACATGAGTCAATATCTACACAACATTGCATTATGCATTTTCAGATACTATCAATGCATAATCCATAAACACATGCAGTCTCTTAAATTCAGTTCGAAGGTCCAGTAGTAGAATCACTTACCTCGAGATTAGCAAAAAGTTTATTCCCTAGCTGATAGCTAAAACTTTCCAACAAACAGATCCTTAACAGTAAAGAGAATTCAATAACTTAATTAATACAATTAATTGGCTATTGTCTTCAAAAATTCTTTCGAATCAACTTACCCAAAGTTGAGATTGAAACTAAATCCATAAGTTAATCCCTCCAATGTCTTGGGTTTAGGATTTATTTGATTGGGTTAATTCCCAATAGTTTTTAAAATATATTGTCTTCTCTCCTCAATGTCTTGAGTTCAACCCAAAATATTGCTTTCTCTCTCACCTTCCTCCTTCCTTGTCTGTTCTTTTTGCGATTGACCTTTCCTTCTTTTTTCCTTTTTAATACTTTTATGAAAATTTAAATTAGGTTATTGTCTTCCTCATTTGTTTGTATGAATATTTTTAAATAATTAAATAAGTAGAAATTTTTGCCTTTTGATTTTTATCTTTCATTCATTTGTCACTTTTATGAATATGAAAATTTATAATTGTATTTTTTTAATAATGACCTGTAATTGAAAAAATCAAATGTAAATTAAAATATTTTTTTAATAACCAAATTACATTCATTTAAAAGATTAGAGAAATATTTATTTATTTAAATATTGTAGTTAGAAAAATATTTACTTTAATATTGTATATTTAAATAGGTTGGATGTTGAAGATTGACCTATATTAAAAAAAAAAAAAAAAAGGAATGTCTGGTGTTCAAAACAAGACATAGGCCTTGTTCACACAAGATTTCGAAGAAATGTAATTTGCAGAATTGAACTTTGATGTATATTATTAATACAATCTCTAATATTTACTCCTTTGATGTTTTCTCTCGAATACAAGTTAAAAACTTAGAATTTTTTGATCTTCGGTCTTTAGGATGTTGTAGTTGCAAGTCTATTTGAGCTTTCGTCATCTGGAATTTAAGAAAAGTTTGATCTTCCAAGTCTTCAATCTTTCAGAAGATGATGATCTCGAAGTTGATAAGAACTTGCACGTCTTGAAAGCTTTATAGAAGTTTGAATCTCCAATTCTTCAGAGCTTCAGTACCTCAAAGCTTCAATTATTCCTTCAACCAAAGATCATAAAAATGAATTGGAAGATCTCTATTTATAGAGAATTTTCATTGGCTTTAGGTGGGTTTGGGCCTATTTGCTTGTTGGGCTTGGACTTATGTCCATTGCCTGTTGGGTTTGGGCTTGGGCCCACTTTTTTGTTGGGCTTAGGTTTGGGCCCATTTGCTTGGTGGTTTTCGACCCATTATTTCTTTAGCCCAGATTTTAAATTGAGGGCTTGAATTGGCTGGATATGAGAAAACTTGACTACCAAACTCAATTAAATTGTGGATATCAATATTTTGCTGTGATGACATGATGCGATGTAATTGGCCAAAATTTCTTGTTCAACAAATGCCCCCTTTTCGAGATTCGTGCACGTGTATGAGCGAATGAATCTTAAAAACGATAAGTTGAAACAAAAAATACAACTGATTTGTTCTCGACTTTTACTTAAGTTAATATGTCAAATTGATCACAGTATGCATTTGGGCATAAGTTTGATTAAAATGGAGGTTGGAATACAACCTAATGGTAATTTTGTAGTAAATTTTGATTTCAATTCATAATTTTTTTTTAATAAAAAAACATTTAGAATATGGCCAAAAAAAATTTTAACAACGAAATTGGACTTTAAGGGGAGAATTGAGATTTAAAAAATGATGGAATTGGAATATTGCCAATTTATCAAAATGTGAATTTAAGTCAAAGTTTTGATTTGATTTTTTTCTTATTTTGAATTTGAAATAAATTAACGATTTGGAGTAAAGTTTAAAACTTTTACAAAATAAAATAATAAAAAAAATATTTGGAGATTTTTTTTACATATAAAAAAATTAGGAAATTTAATTAGGAAATATTTTTTTAAAAGAAATATTTTTGTATTTGATTAGTTTATTGTTTTTTTTAAATAAAGAAAAAGGTTAGTAACTAATCTCAACTCCAACAGCTTTGTTGAGAAGTTGGAGATTTGACACTTTTCCTACTCTATAAATAGAGAAAAAAGTTGATAACAAAAATCATTCTCGTTATCACCAATACTTATGTATCTTTTTAATTATTTTTTCCTAAATTTTTTCAATCTTTTTAATTTTTGTAGTTTCTTTTATTTATTAATAACTTTCTTTACTCATAACTTGACTTTCACTATGACTTTTCTTTTTCCAACTATTTCCTGAAGGCCCTGTTGAATAAGAAATGTTGAGACAAATCACAAATTGATCTCAAAATTTATCAAATTAATAATGAAAAGTGCAAATAATTGAATTTGGGATTAATTAAAATTGACATGTGTCACGAATTAAAAAATTGAAAACATAAATTGGCCAATTCTGATAATGTCACCTGTTTTCTTCTTAACCATTTGATCAAGTTAATTATTTTTATTCAATTAAATATTATTTACCTAGGCTATGTTTAATTAAGCCAAAAAAATAAGCTTAATTAAGTCCAAAGACTAAATATAACTCAAATCCATGTGGTTAAGCCCATGGGTCTTGTCCATGGACCAACCAGGCTCAAGCCCATAAAGCCCACGAGAGAACTCTATAAATAGAGGAGTTCTCCTTATTTGTAAGGGTGGAAAATTGTTTGCTCCAAAAGGTCTAGAGAAAATTCTTCCAAGAGCAAAAAGACTCCATAACTCCTGAAATCGACCATCCTCCAAGATTGAGCTCCTTTGAAGGTATAGAATTTCTTCCAAGACTCCAACTTCAAGAACATCACGTGCTCCGCTTCCTCAAATCAAGCATAAGCATTCAATCGAGAAAGAATCAGAGGATCAAATTCTAGAGACCGAACCACATCGCATCAAATCATCAAAACTACAATATCAACACTAGCTCAACACCACGAATCAAATATCTCAGAAAATCTCGTGCAAACAAATTGGCACCTAGTGGGACCATCTCTACCTCTCATCTCTCTCTCGTCATCTAAATCTACAAGCAAACTAATGGCATCAAAGAAAGCTATATCCAAATCTTCAGCTACAAGCGACACCTACACGGGACTTGTCACCCGTAGTCATTCTAAGAGGATTGTCCAAGAGCAAGATCAAGGTCCCACCATCGCGCAGAGCATCCTTAAGCAATTGATGGAATCTCCTAAAGCTGGAATTTTCGTCAAGGAAAATTCTCTATATAATGATTATGATTCTGCTTCTAGCAAGCAAAGAAATAAACACATCCTGATGTGATGTCTATCATGATAGTTGATGTAACAATCTCCTAATGAAGGTTGTTGATGTCAAGACCATGAAATTATAGCAATAAAAGAGTAGATGCAGACTCGTGCAACTACTGAATCGAGTCAAACATCTACTGTCAAAGTTGGTGACAAAGGGAAGAATATGGTGCCAACCACAACAACAATCAGATTTTGTGGCTTCTCTCTCAGTTCAACAATTATAAGATATGGTCACAAACTCCATTAGAGATCAGTATGGAGGCCCGTCTCAGACATCTTTCATGTACTTTAAGTCGTACATCAAAAGAATTGACAACTTGAGAATGTCGCTTGGGTACCAATCTCCAAAATTCCAGCAGTTTGATGGAAAGGGCAATCTGAAACAATACGTTGCTCACTTCGTCGAAACATGTGAGAATGCAGGATCAAGAGGAGATTAACTAGTCAAACAGTTTGTCCGAAGCTTGAAAGGAAATTCCTTTAAATGGTATACCGATCTAGGCCAGAAAGCATTGACAGTTGGGAACAACTGGAAAAAGAGTTCCTCAATCGCTTTTACAGCATCAGGTGCACTGTGAGCATGATGGAGCTTACAAACCCAAGACAAATGAAGGGAGAACAAGTCATCAATTATATCAATCAATGGAGAGCTCTAAGTCTTGACTGTAAAGATCAACTCACTGAACTATCAGTTGTAGAAATGTGCATCCAAGGCATGCATTAGGGACTTCTCTACATTTTGCAGGGAATAAAGCCTCGCACATTTGAAGAATTGGCAACTCAGGCTCGTGATATGGAGTTGAGCATTGTCAGTAGAGGAATTAAAGATTTTTCTGTTCCTGAAGTAAAGAAAGAGATGAAGGGTGCTGAAAAGATAGTGAAGAGCACTGTGAAAGAATCTATGGTCGTAAACAAGATCCCGCTAAAGTTCTCCAAAGGAAAGGAAGTGAGAGCTGAGAAGAAGGATGATGAAAGCGAGAGGCGACGTCTGACTTTAAAAGAAAGACAGGAAAAAGTTTACCCATTTTCTGATTCAAATATCGGAGACATGCTAGAGCAACTACAGGAGAAGCAGCTGATCCAGTTGCCAGAATGTAAGCGACCTGAGCAAGCAGGAAAGGTAGATGATCCTAACTATTGCAAGTATCATCGGGTCATCAATCATCCAGTAGAGAAATATTTTGTACTAAAGGAGTTAATTCTAAGGTTGGCTCGCAAGAAAAAGATCGAGCTAGATTTGGAGAAAGTAGCTCAAACAAACCATGTTGTAGTGACGGTAATTCAGAGGCTCCTTCGTCAAGATTGATTTTGGAACAAAGGGAAAGCTTGGTCCAATTTAGTACCTTTGAGCCTGTAGTTGTCCAATTCTATCAAGAAATCTCATATGAGGATCCTCAAGGAGGAAAAAGACCAATCGAAGAAGACAATGAAGGGTGGATAGTTGTGACCCATCGTAAGAAAAGACAGTCAACTCTGATCCAAAGAGAGTCTCACTCCTACCGAAACTATAGAAGAGGAAATAAGGCTCAAAAGAATAAAAAGAAGAAGAAGACTCAGAAGCTTAAGCTTGTACAGGAGGAAGACATGGATTTCTCTTGACCTCAGCGCTTAGTAACCTTGGCAAACTTCCTTCCAAAAGCTTCCTTTGTGATTATCAGGACGAAGACTCATAAGTCGTAGCGTGTCATGATATCAGCACAACGGAGGAAGAAATAATTCCTCCAAGATCACCAAAAGAGGACAGAGTGTCAAAAGATCTTTCAAGGTTCAATGTGGAGGATCTGTTATCCTTATTGATGAATTGTTAAATTCAAGAGCATCAAGTTCGAATACTCCGACTCCGACATATGAGAGTGCTCCTTATTGTATGCTATAGACTTCTCAGATGAGGATTTTTTGTTGGGATCTAAACTCCATGATAGACCCTTGTATGTTTCTGGATGCCTTCGAGAACAGATAGTCGATCGAATTCTCATTGATAATAGATCAACTGTCAACATAATGCAGAAGTCAACTATGAGGCAATTAGGCATCTTGATAGACGAGCTCTTAAATAGCAAACTGGTAATTCAAGGTTTTAACCAGGGCAGCCAAAAAGCAATAGGCAAGATACGGTTAGAACTCACAATTGGCGACCTAAAGGCCAGCACATTGTTTCATGTCATAGACTCAAGGACCACTTACAAGTTGTTACTAGGTCGTCTTTAGATTCATAGAAATGGAGTAATAACTTCAACACTACATCAGTGCTTCAAATTTTATCAAGACGGTGTAAAGAAGATTGAAGCTAACTCTAATCCATTCTCAGAGGTTGAGTCTCACTTTGCAGATGCAAAGTTTTATTCAAAGAATGATAATATCTTAGAAGCTTTGTCTGCAGAAACTCCTTTTATAAAAAGGGAAGATAATTCACAGCTGAAATCACTTGCAAACACAAAACCACATGAAAACGCGGGAAACTTTAACTCTAAAAAGAGTGAACCATACACAGTAGCACAAAAGGTATGACCTTGAAGGATGAAAAGACTACAAATCCACCAGTTTTGCGCTATGTCCCTCTGTTGAGGCACAAGAAAGGCGAGTCACCATTCGTGAAATCCTCAAAATGCTTGAAGGTTGGTGGTATCGAAGTCTTAAAAGAAAGCTTCTCTACACCACTAACTAAAATAACAAAATAGAAGATAAAGAATAGACCTAATGGAAGCAAACTTGCCCCAAAGGTGAACGAAAGAAGGATTCGACCCTAAGGCTTACAAATTGATGACAAAAGCAGGTTGTGACTTCACAGCTCATGTCAAGTTCAAAAGCTTGAAATTCATGACCAACCTGAGCTCTCCTCAACTTAAAAGAAGCTTTTACAAGAATGACATGTTATACCCGTGTTGAGAAAAGGACTCAGATACAAGTCGCCAAAGTCGATCCATATAACTAGAAAGGGAAAGGAAAGAGTGGTTGACAGTAACCATATAATCATAGAGGAAGTTGACGGTACAGATGAAAAAGATAGTGATAATCAAAGAACTTCAACATTTGATCGAATTAGACCACCTGTTTCACGTCCTCTAGTATTTGAAAGACTAAGCATGACAGAGGCAGAAAGAGAAAGTCACCAGTTAGCATCGAGCCTTGAGTGACATTTGGTCTTTCAAAGGCTAACATGACTTTCATAAAGGAGAAAAGCACATGTCAAGAATCGATAGCTACAAGAAGGCCTCGATAGCTACAAGACTGTCAACCTTTGAAAGGCTAGGTGTGTTTAAAAAGAAAAGTGTACAAGCACCCCATTTCCAATTTGTAATCGTCTCGAGGATGGAGGCTCACATGTCAACATTGATTCTAGCATGGATACAAAGAAGAAGGAACCAACATCTTGTGCTTTAGTTTGGCGTTGAATTAAGCATACAGACATCAAGAATTATCATAGTAAGGCGTTTCCTTATGAGAAAAAAGGAAAGGGAGAAATTCATAGCAATGTTCATTCTGAATGAAAAGAAAAACCTTTGTTACTCTCAATACAAGTTAAGGTTCGTTGAAGGTAAAAAGACATAATGTTATACTAACGAATCCTGAAAAGGAAGAGTCAGAACAAGGAGAATGTGAAATTTCATGTCATCGCATCACCATTATTGAGGAATCAAAGACGGAAACTCATGAAGAAGACGCGGAAGATGCCCCACAGAGTTTAGAGGATGGTGGCCAATCTACTGTAGATGAGTTAAAAGAGGTGAACCTTGGTACAATAGAGGAACCACGCCCAACTTTCATCAGTGCATCCCTCTCTAATGAAGAGGAGAATAAATACATGAGTTTGCTCACCGAATACAGGGACATCTTTGCTTTGTAGTATAAGGAGATTTCATGACATAATCCAAAAGTAGCAGTCCATCATCTTGCAATCAAACCAGGGTATCAGCCGCTTAAACAAGCACAAAGACGTTTTTGATCTAACCTTATTCCTCAAATCGAAATAGAAGTCAACAAGTTGGTTGAAGCATGATTCATTTATGAGGTCAAGTATCCAATGTGGATAGTAACCATTGTCCTTTTAGAAAAAGGAACGGACAGCTTCACGTTTGTGTAGACTTTCGCAACCTGAATAATGCATGCCCTAAAGATGATTTTCCTTTGCCCATCACAGAAATCATGGTTGATGCAACTACTGGACACAAGGCGTTGTCATTTATGGATGGTTCGTCTAGATATAATCAAATATGAATGGCACTCTCAGATAAAGAAATGACAGCTTTCAGAACTCCAAATGGAATATATTGTTGCAAGGTGAGGCCCTTTGGATTGAAAAATATCGGTGCTACTTATCAACGTGCCAGCAGAAAGCGTTTGATGCTATGTTGCATAAGTATGTCGAATGTTATTTTGATGACCTTGTAGTCAAATCAAAGAGACAACAAAACCATTTGAAAGATCTAAAAGTTATGTTCGACCGCTTGCGAAAACATCAACTAAGGATGAACCCTTTCAAGTGTGCATTTGGTGTGACTTCAAGAAAGTTCCTTGGTTTCATTTTAAGGCATCGAGGGATCAAAATAGACCAGTCCAAAATTGATATCATTCAGAAGATGCCAAAACCTAAGAGTTTGCATGACCTAAGAAGTCTCCAAGGACGATTGGCTTACATCCAAAGGTTCATCTCTAACATGGCGGTCGATGTCAACCTTTTTAAAAGTTGATGAGAAAAGGAGAATTTTATGTGGGATGAGGCTTGTCAAAATGCTTTTGATAGCATAAAGAAATACTTGCTTACTCTCCCAGTGTTGAATGCTCCAATACCTAGCAAACCATTAATATTGTACATTGCTGCACAAAAAAGGTCCTTAGGAGCATTACTGGCACAAAAGGAGGAAAAGGGAAAGGAGCGTGCTCTCTACTATCTAAGCAGAACATTAATTGGGACTGAAGTTAACTATTCTCCCATCGAGAAGATGTGTCTCGCACATTTCTTTGTCATTGATAAGTTGAGGCATTATATGCAGGCCTTCAAGGTACATTTAGTGGCAAAAGCAGACTCTATAAAGTATGTTATGTCAAGGTCAATTATCTTTGGACGCTTATCCAAATGGGCAGTTCTACTTCAACAATAGGACATTGTCTATATTTCCCAAAAGGCGATAAAAGGGCAATCATTAGTAGACTTTTTAGCATATGTAAAGACCTACCAGGCGATGAGGTTTCTTCACGGAAGTTATGGAACCTTGAACTATGTACTTCGATGGTGCAGCGTGAAAAAGTGGTGCGGGGGAAAGCATCATCCTCATTTCTCCTAAGAAGCATATGCTGTCGTATAGCTTTGCACTCGTTGAATTGTGTTTGAATAATGTGGCTGAATATCAGGCTTTGATAATTGGCCTTCAAATGGCATTGGAGATTGGAGTATCATTCATAGAAATTTATGGCGATTCAAAGTTGATAATCAATCAACTCTTGCTCCAGTATGATGTGAAACATGAAGACTTGAAGCCATACATCACTTATGCTCGACGATTGATGGAAAAGTTTGATAGTGTGATGCTAAAACATGACCCTAAAGTAGAAAATAAGAGGGTGGACGCATTGACGAATTTAGACACTGCCTCGTTTTTAGTTTCATGAGGAACCAGTCATTCTCGCAATTCAGGCACAACAAGTCTTTTACATCGACGACCCAAAAAATGATATCAATTGGAAGGTTGTTCAGGTGATCCAAAATAAATGTATTTAGGATGTGTTAACGAATATTGATTAATGTGGTTAATGAGTTTAGCCAATTAATCTCATATCGTTGTAGCTTTCGTATGTAGGTCTATAAGGTCTCTTTCCTAACTCGTAAAGGGTAAGGAGATTTATTCATATTGGTTGTAATTTGAAATGTTCAAATTTACTTTGGGAATTAGTTTAATATATAGTGATATATTATAATATAAAATTTATCAAACTTTATTATATAAATTAAATTTTGGATATGATTCAAAATTAATTTATGAGAGATAAAATATTTGAATGAGTTCAAATATTAATTTAATGTGAATTAGATTCATATTAAAATTATTGGTTATGAGAGAAACTTATATTTGAATATGGTTCGAATTTAATTTAAGTTAAATATAAGATATTTAATTTAATTGGAGAATTAATTAATAGTTTAGTTTTATTTAATTAAATTTGATTTAATTAAATCTATAAGATATTGCAGAGATATTGATTCAAATAAGATTTGAATGAAATATTAATTAAATATAATTTAATTAATTATATTAATATAAATCTATAAGATATTGAAAAGATATTCATTCAAATAAGATTTGAATGAAATATTAATTAAATATAATTTAATTAATTATACTAATATAAATTTATAAGATATTAGAGAGATATTCATTCAAATAAGATTTGAATGAAATATTAATTAAATATAATTTAATTAATTATTATCTAATTGATTAATTTTTAATTAATTTGTAGATTTGATAATATAATCTCATGATTCTCTCCTACTCATTTTTCTACTCCAAGAAGGAAAGAGAGTTATAAATATCTAGAAGAAAACAGTTTTCTTTAATGAATTAATCAAGAAAAAAAGCCAAGGATTTTGCTCTCTACAAAAAGAAAAGAGTTTATCTCAAATACCTCTAAACTTTTTTCCATCTCAATCGGTTCCCACAAAAATCAATCTCATCCCAGAGGATAAGAAGGTCTCTAACGAATGGTGTCCCAATTTGGTGGTTTGCAGATTCAGAGACATCAACAAAAGTAAGTTCTTTGTATTTTTTAAATAAAAAGCATGCTTAATTTTTATTTAGAATTTTGATTCTAAATTTTTGCCAATGTACTGGCATTTTGAGATTTCCAAATTAAATTGAGTAATGATTTTTAAAATCTTCTCCCGTCATAGGGCTTTTATCCCTTCAGGAACAACCTATCTACTATTTCTATAGTGGGTAGGAGTGAATTTCATCTTACACCCTATGTCCCTAGTTATCCACCTGGTCTTATCCCTAAAATGGGAGGTTTATTGGGCCAACGCCATTGAGCTGCCCTCACCTAAGCAGATCTAAGAATAATTCTGTGTGAACAGAAGTTCATAGTTAAATTAGGATTAAGATTAAGTTACACTGGATATCTATAAACGAAATAGTCGATTTTATTAAAGTCAACGGTGTTATAATCTAAAAGCGACCATTTCATGGTTCTTGTCTTATGTAAACTTTTTATACATAGGATGCCCCCACTTTCATGTCTCTCATGAACAACAGGATCACGTCATTCATACTATCTACAAAGCGAGCCACATCCATAGTGTCTCCAGAATAAGGTGCCCAACCATATTAGTATACTATAGACTATTTAGGTTATATACTCGAACTTGATCCACATTTATGTCTCTACATAAAGTTCAAATTTACTCAATGATAGCTTCGGGTCCTTAGTTTATTGGCTTTAAGATTACAGTATCAATAACAACATTATTGAATAAAATATGAATACAAACTATGAGTTTTAGGACATAAATTCCAATAGATTTATAGGTTGGACTTAAAACCAATTGTTCAATAGTGGATCATTGAGACTTAAGGAGCAAGACATAATTTCGAGAGTAAAACGGTATTTTGACCCAACCAATGTTACGAACAAGCTGTGAAAGATTAACTTACGAATCTTGGTTTATCAGATGGACGCAAATATATCTATAGTGAAAAGAGTGCAACTACGAGACTTTAGTGGAATGACTCGTTAGTTAATGTATGTTGATTAGTTCGATTTAACAGAGTTTAGCCAGTTAATCTCAGATCATTGGAACCCATGATCTATAGGTCTATTATGTTTCCCTGCTAGCTCATGTGGAATAAACTTAGAACAATATGTTGAGATAATTTTAATTGGTCGAATTATGTAAAGCAGGAGAAACTGACGAATATATGTGATATAACCATCAGTTATCAGTTGGAGATAGAGCTTTATATTAAGATATTATTTAAATATTAAAAATATGAATACATATTCATATTTGAAAGCTCGAAATTGATGGAAATTTTAAAATGTTGATTTTTAACTTTAAAAAGTCAAATTTTGACCGACTTTATATTCATATATGATTTGAATTTCAGAAAAATGAATGTGGATTCATACTCGAGAGGTCAAAATTAGTCAAATGGACAAAATCCTCTCGAAATTAGTCAAACGAACAAAATGGTAAAAACTCAAAATGTTGACTTTTGACTTCAAAAGTCAAAGTTTGATTTTGATTTAAGTGTCCAATTACCATATCGTCCTTGGACTAAGTTAGTGGACAAATCCAACATTTTGTTGGATAATTTCACTAACCTTAATAAAATAGTAGGATAAGCAGCTACATGAGATGTAGACAACTAGCCCAATAAGTTTCATCGATGGTTAGTGAAATGCTAGGCGTTGAGATTTTATGAAATTACATGCATTTTTTTCATATAGTTTGCTTATAAATAGGTTCTTTTTTTGAATTTTAAAAATTTTTGCAAATTTTTTTATAATTTTAATTTATAAAATTATTCAAAGTTTTTTCTCTCTTCCAAAATCTCAACCCTAAGTCCCTCTTTCAAATTTCCATCTTGCTTTCCTATTTTTCTTCACTTAAGGAGTCTCACAACCCGATTCTAAGTTCAGAGAATAGCGGATCAACACTAGTGATTGTCCTTGATTCGAGTATGTGAGAAGATTGCGAGGAATGGGAAGCTATGAAGGTAAGTTTTTCCTTTAATCTTAATTTTGTTTTAATTGGGATAATTAAAAGCATGTTAATCTCTAAATTGTTTAGTTTTATTTAGAGTAAACTTTGATCTGTATTTTCGTTGTGCATGTCTCATATATTCCATTAAGATGCACAATAGATGTAGCTGCAGAGGTGCCTTGGTGAATAACACCCCTATGGAGCCGAAGGCACTCATCTAACCATGGTGGTGTTGTAAGGAATAATACCTCATTTTGATTCAAGGTACACAGCTTTGAAATACAAATGCGTGTGATTTTCATCGAGCACTGTAACGATATTCCTGGTGTCCCAACACTCTCCCAAATTTAGAAAAGAAGCTTTTTGCCACTAGGCTATTTCATGTTCGATTTCAGCCACTCCTAGTTCGAATTCTCTCTATTCTTTTTAGTTTTTTTTCACTAGTTTATGTACCTAAACATTATCTGATTGATCAGTGTGTCGATAATGGGCTAAGGTACCTTCTTCTAGCTTTAGTTTCTAGCGATGCGAGAGTTTGAATTGAATTACTTGTATTGTTGATTTCAATCCTATTTTTAATCATTATTATTCATATTGTCGGACCTTTGTGCACTATATGATGTATGGTTTCAATTGATGTGCAATTCAGTTGGTTAGATTGTATTCAGTTGGTTAGATTGTACGTAATTCCAAGAAGCAAAAAGTTAGGCTAACTTACTGTCTAATTATATTGAGTAATCAACATAGAAATGAACGAAACAATTGTTTAATTAGGATCTAACTTAGCCTAGATCGTAATGCTATTAGTAGGAATTGAATCTTGCAATCTTAGCCCTAGATCTTAATGCTATTAGTAGAAATTGAATCTTGCATTTTTTTTATTATTATTTTTTTTTTTTGTAGGATCAACTCAGACTAGATAATTGATTGCAACAGTTTAATTAGCTTTTTCTTTAATTAAATTGGTTAATGTTAGCAATTATTGAATTAAGTGAAAAGAATTTTTTGGTCAAATGCTTAGAATAGAAAAAGATCTACGCAACCCAAGTTAGCCTCTCTCTCTTACCAATTTGCAACTTTTAATTTCCACTTCTAATTTATGCGAATTTATTTGTCGCAATCTATCCATCACATACTCCCCCCTTGGTTACCCTTAGGTTGTGAAATTTATTTATTCACAGTTTATTTACTCATGAAATCACCTCAAACAATTTTCCTTTCTTTCTAAATATCAAATGACTTTAAGGGCTAAAATAACATGTACTATAACATTTTATGTAAAATAATAGCATAGACTATTCAAGTAAAAAATAGAAAAGCAATTACGTAAACCGTGATCATTTATTTACTCATCTTCACTTATTTTGATTTAACCTATTTCTTATATTGACACGACACAATTTGATGTTAATTTTTATGACTTAATTTTAGTTTCGGGTAACAGGAGGTCTCACATATAATTAGTTTAAATTAAGTAAACGTGGTCATTTGTAATCTCAAAAATTTTCTAAAAAAAAATTGGGTGTAAGAATTCCAACTATGAATCTCGTAGTCCTCAATGTTCATATAATCCTCAACGTAACATACATTTGTGATTATATAATTCAAATGTGTGTAAATGTGATTATATAATTCAAATGTGTGTAAATGTGAAATATATACATAAGTTCCAACCTCAAACTTCATCAATAGGAAGTCATTGAGTTAGACACCCTCAATATCCTTAAATTTTAATCCTATAAAATTTTGACAATTACAGTTTATAGTGAAATAAAAAAATGTACTTAAAAATTATTATTATAGTTCATGGAAGAGTCATCTTCAAATCTTAGTACTTTCGTCGCTAATAAAGAAACCCATAGAGTAGATAATATACTTTTAAAAGATTATTTACATTGTAAGATTACACATTATGGATACACTAACAAGGCCTTCGAAAACTCAATATAACATATGCACCAGAATTTTGAGAATAACATACCCCAATAACATACCCCACTTCATAGCATTCATGTAAAGGATCTGAAACATTTACCTAGTCTTTGTGGGCACGCCTAGCAT
>JBBPDI010000032.1:12678800-12691224 GCA_037974545.1 Cucumis variabilis | reverse complement strand
TATTTGAATATGATTCAAATTTAATTTAAGTTAAATATAAGATATTTAATTTAGCTATTAATTAATTGGAGAATCAACAAATAGTTTAGTTTTATTAAATTAAATTTGATTTAATAAAATCTATAAGATATTGGAGAGATATTATCTCCTACTCCTTTTCGTATTTCAAGAAGGAAAGAGAATTATAAATATCTAGAAGAAAACAATTTTCTTTAACAAATTCATTAAAAAAAAGTTAAGGCTTTTGCTCTTTGCAAAAAGAAAAGTGTTTCAATTTCTCTCAAATACCTCTAAGCTCTTTTCCCTAAACCCAATTGGTTCCTACCAACCAATCTCATCCCAGAGGATAGAAATGTCTCCAATGGGTAGTATCTTAATTTGGTGGTTTGCAGATTCAGAGACATCAACCAAAGTAAGTTCTCTGTATCTTTTAAATAAAAAACATGCTTAGTTTTTATTTAGAATTTTGATTCTAAATTTTGCCAATGTTATGATATTTTGGAATTCTCAAATTAAATTGAGTAATGATTCTTTAAAATCCTTCGCTGCCATAGGACTTTTATCCCTTCAGCTTGGAGACTCGAGTTGGTTGGATCGATCAAGCCTAAGTCATATGCTGATCATTCCTACATCCTTACAGAAATCGATTATTTTTCTAGATGGGTTGAAGTTGTGCCATTAAGAGAAGCAAAAAAGGAAAAGCATCGTAAATTTTGTTTGAACACACATCATTTATCGATATGGTATTCTTCATCGCATCGTGACTAATAATGGAAGACAATTTACTAACACTCTGATGGATAAGTTGTGTGAGAAATTTAACTTCAAACAGTATAAGTCTTCTATGTACAATGTCACAACGAAAGGATTGGCAGAAGCATTGTGGACCTATCAAACTACCCATCATACTCCTACAGGTGTTACACCTTATTCTTTGATTTACGGAGTAGAAGCAGTACTCTCACTAGAGAGAGAAATTCCATCTTTGAGAGTGACAATTCAAGAAGGACTAACTATTGAAGACAATGCTAGACTACGCCTTCAAGAGTTAGAAGCATTGGATGAAAAGAGACAAGAAGCTCAAAAAACACTCGAATGTTATCAAACGTGAATGTCTAAGACTTTTGACAAACATGTAAAGCCCTGATCATTTCAGATTGGTCAGTTAGTGCTAGCAGTAAGAAGACCTATCATCACGATGAGACATATGGAGAATAAGTTCACACCTAAATGGGACGGACCCTATATCGTCAAAGAAGTTT
The DNA here is from genome assembly GCA_037974545.1 of Cucumis variabilis. Classification (NCBI taxonomy): domain Eukaryota; kingdom Viridiplantae; phylum Streptophyta; class Magnoliopsida; order Cucurbitales; family Cucurbitaceae; genus Cucumis; species Cucumis variabilis. Next base: position 12,689,962 of record JBBPDI010000032.1, on the reverse strand, counting down.
TCACGAATTGAGCATACAAAATCATTGATAAAGATGGATTACAAATTTGCCCAATCAACTACAAATTTCTCAAGAAGTTTTATGCTTAATTTTGTTTTGTAAAAAAAAAATCAATTGAGCTACATTATGACTTGATCTCTATGTTATAAAAAGGGTACGTAGGCAACTTAAAGTTCACTTTAAGTTTAATCACATGAAAAAAGAAAAATATCATGCTTCATTGTCATCTCACATGTAAGCAACACAAAATTCATGGGCAATCACACTAGAATAAAAAAAAAAATTATTCAACAAAATCTTTTATTTACAAAGATTGCAACAAAAAAAGAAGGGTAAAGGGGGCAAAATAAAAGCTTGCACTTGAAGTTCTTAAATTCTTCACATGCAGCCTCCATACTCTTGCGAACTGTAGCTGGAGCATCGATGGCTTCATCTGTTATAGCAGGGGTGCTTTTGAGGGTGTTGACTTCATCCTGAAGATTGACAACTTCTAACTCTTCCTTGTTTATGGCCTCATTTTTCTCACCAAATAAGATCCACAACTATTCAGACTCAGTATTTATACTATGAAGTTTGCTCTCTAGTTCCTTTTCTTCCAAAGATAACTTTCCAGCCCTCTCATGAATGACTTCGACATCTCATCGTAGTTGGTCCATCAAAGTTAAGGCTTCCTTAATAGCAGAAGTCTTCTCCTTTAACTGACGAACCTTATCTGTCGACAGCAACTGTGCAGAATATAAAGATTGTACATCGTTGAAACTATTTACCCTCTTAAGGTAACTATTCAAATACTCTTCAAGAGGATTCAAGCCGTCTACATGGATGGTTGGTCGGCTAAGAGACTCTCTTGCTTGGACTTAATGGGTTTAGTTATGTGCAATTTAACTGCAATACATCACCGAGTCAGGTCATCGTGCTTGGCGCGCTCCTTGTAACTCTCTATTATCGTATATTTTTACTGTAAACGATGAGTCACGGGTCATGATCCATTGCAAAATGCTCTCTATGTATCTCTTCATTGCATAATACTTAAGTCCTCATTGGGTACAAGTTTTCCTACAATTCTTCCAAGTGCAAGCGAACAGTAAGTTTACCTGGGTGATTCAGGGTCAAACATAGGAAATTGTTGTAGATGTTAGTTCTAGATTTCACTTATCGTTTAGGCTTTATAGCAATTAAGTTGAAAGAATGTAACACTAATTAACTAACTATTTACACTTCAAGACTTACGCACAAAGAGTAAATTGAGATGGGGGAGAGTAAATTATACTAACTTGTATGCAGATGACTGTTGAAGGAAATTCTATGTACTATTAAATGGTTAAGCGTTGCAATAATCTTAACGCGCTATAGTTGCATAAAAGGCACATGATTAAGGCGACCTTCTCTCGAAGTGTTTAAACGCCACACTTGTTCACCTTACGAATACAACTGACTATGCTTACTTAGATAAATTATATCTAGGGAACTTGACTCGTAATACTTATAGGACTTCTCGTTTAAGGACAGTGATCTCTCGATACCTATTGTCCACATTTTTTCACCTTTCGGGAGACAAATGTTGGAAGCTACCTCACTAAGGTGAAGTTTGTCACCAAACTCCTCCTTGCGCACATTAGCCTTATCCTTGCGACTTACCCTCTCGAGTGGTTGGCGATTGACACTGGCCAAGTGATGAAAATATCTCAACTAATGCAATAAGAATTATAAGTTAAATCCCTTATTAGAAACTTATCGCAACCCTTCCCCTTTAATAACACGAAGATAGATGAAATGTTAAGAAACGATGAATTGAAATGGGATAAACATGCAATTTATGTATAAAATAAATTTCAGCCTTCGACCACTGTACAATATTAACAATACATACACTACAACAGAATAAAAATGAAAAAGGCAGAAGAATGGAAAATGCTATTACAAGTTCGGAGATAAAAAACAAAGATTCTTTTCTTTTAGCACTGTTGTTTAATCTTCAGGTAGCTTGTTCAAGCTCTCTTTCTCTCTGTATATTCTTTTTCGACCATTTGAGTCAATCTCTCTCTCTCTCCCTCCCTTCTTTTTCTCGGTGGGGATGAAGTGCTTATTATAGACTATTTTTTTGGTGGAAAAACTTTGTTCCTCAAAGAGTGTCAGCATTGTCATCTACCCCTGAGAAGTCACCTCAGTCCAACTACCATTTTTGACTTTTTGTGAGCTTTCCTCACGTGATGTTTAGGTTCATCGTCTTGAGTTGTTAGTCTTCAAGCATGATCCATCGCTTTGTCTCTGCGTGAGATGTTGCATGCGAGTTGCTCTTTTTTGCTTTTTCCCACTTGTCCTGCATTTAGACATGTTACACGCATAAAACAGTGATATTTATGTAAGCCATATTCTTAAATATTTATCCAATTACAACATAAGTTATGCATTCTAAGCATCCCTTAGGTGTTTAAACCTCATTATTCTAATAAGAAAGGCTATAATAACGATCATTTCCATACGTGATCAATGGATCTTTACAATTCTCGAGAGAACTGTTGCTATTTTTGGTCTAAGTCTTGGGATATATTCAAAAGGAGGGCGCATGATCTTGCCTTGAATGTCCTCCCACATGCACAAGGATGTTTTCTTAAAGAAGTTTGAAACTACATTTTTACCAACCAACTGAGAAGGCTTAGCGTGTTCTACTGTCTGTTTCTTAGAGGTGCCTATAGGTTGCGCAGAAATCTTGAGAGGAGCATGTGTGGATGTGATTTTCGCTATAGGTGTATGGAACAGGAACGTACTCTGAATGGAGGATTCTCGATGTCTTTGTCACTCACTTTCATCTTGTCTCGACGAATCTCCTTGAGAAGAGAAAATGGATGTAAGAACTGTTCGACTCGTTTTACAGCTGGTGTCTTCAAAATACCAACTTCCTCAATGGTCGAATTAGCTAACTGAGATCCTGTTAGAGATTCATCACTACCTACATCTATAAGTCCTTCACGATGATCATCCAAAGGTGACTGTAGAATAAGTAATGGACAAATCACTCACGAAGAAGATGAACAATATACAAAAAAATTAACAAAGGAAAATATGCAAACCAGTGGTGGAACATTAGGAATTCCCATAGCATCCGAACCCCTTCCATAAGAGTTATCACCTGATACCTTTGCTTTCTTCAAGGGTCTATTCCAATGACGACCACTTTTGTTGTTGTCACTCTTGTCTTTATGCTTCGTCACCTCCCTCTCGAAGGTAGGAGCCATTACTTCAACCAAGCAAATTTGCTTACCATCCTGGTTGCTCCCTTGGTTCTTGGGTAGTTTTGGTTGCGATGGAGAGGAATGACACTGCTCACCAAATGGTGTCTGTTATCTTCAAAATAGGTCCCGTGCTTTGTGGTTCACCAATTTTTAAATCATTGCGTAACATGTTTGCAAGGCTCTAACAAGCGGGCGGGCCATTATAACTCAGATAAAATGTTACGCCTCACACACAACCTCCAATGATGTAATATATTATTTAGTGTGATCACAGGTGGCATGCCCCCTATATCATTGGAGATATCTTGGTAAAAGTCAAATTGTCATCCAAATCAATACTTATTGTATGATGTTATGATCCAAGTATTCCCACAGCGGAATGACATGTAGCAGGAATGCATGCTTGCAAAATAAAAAGTTTGTAAAAACGATGAATCACGAGTATCAATCATGCATTCATGTTTATTCCAGTTCTGAGGACTTGCAGGCCACTGAATTCTTGCACCATTATGAATCAGTTCTCATGCCTTATATTCTCAAAAATAAATAGACTCGACTTCGTTGAAAAAATTAGTCATCTTGGGACCTTGAACTTATTTTGGAAGTGGGTAATGGGTGCCAAAATAATGAGCTAACCAGTCAAGGACATAATACATGAAAAAGTGGAAGTCTATGCGTTCTACTGGATCTAAGGCTTTAGTTATCAAACTTGACCCATGATAAATGTTGGCCAAAACTGGGACTGCAAGACTACAGATATATTTGTCATCCATTGAGCTTGCAATCCTAAATACTCTAGGGCGAAGAAATGATCCCTTATACGAACACACAAAGAGGCACAACCAACAAGATAAAAAGGTAACTAAATATGTTGCATCCTTCAAATCGTCTCTTATACCAAGTTCTGCAAATAACATGTTTTCTCTAGAGGACCATTCTCAAGATTGGATCTTCGAGTAGAATTTTGAGTAGATCTGGAGCGTGATGCCTTCTTTTGCTTTTGTGCAACGGGCTTATCATAGCTCATGGATTCGAGGTACCAAAATGAAATCCAAGAGCTAATAGTCACTTGAGAGTCATTCTTGGAAGAGGTCGTGTAGTCATTCATCTGTATAAAAATTATGTAATAATATGCCTGAAAAAGATATTAACATGTCGTCGGAAGATATTTTGTCTTATCTCATGAAGAAGTTAACTCTTTATAAGAATAAATGATTTCCTCATAGAAATCTCCCTTAATCAGAAGATCCCCAAATGACCACAAGTCCCATAGAGAAATGGATAACTCTCCCGCCATGGAATGAAGAGTAATAGTCGAAGGACACCAAGCTTCACAAAATGCTTGAACCACATCGTTATTATAATCATAGGTGTACAAGAGGTTGTTAAGGCACCAAATAAACGAGCATTGTAAAGAAGTCATAAAGTTTAACCAATTATAAACTCTAGCCACTCCTGATAGCAGTCAGTAAAGAAAAACTCTCCAAGGACTTCAGTCACAGCACCCCACGTGTTTGACCTTCAATTAGATAATGTCCAAGAGTGAGTACTCTTTCGAAAGTAGGAGCCTCATCATAGATGGAGGATTGCAAAACCCATGCGTTCTTTCCCTCAGACAAAGGTATCTCCACGGATAATTTGGGAAGAATTGAGTTATTGTCTAAACATGGTCAATGATCTGCAAAAGGGCCAGCCCACGACTTCTCCACAAGAAGACTAACTTTATCTTCTCTTGGTTGATTTTTGTCAGAAAATATTACAAGATGTCTATTTCCATTCATGAATCGTTATGTGAAGTAAGTCATTGTTCTGTAAAAGAAAAAAATAACCAAAAGAGAGTTAGTGTTGATGACGTGGTCTTGAAAGAGAGAATATATGAAAACAAGTATCATGAAATTTCAGCTGGCAAGAAGCCAAAACAGTGGACGTCATGATAGAGTTACATCGTCTATCATGTACAAACCCAATAAGTCAAAACAGTGGATGCCATGATAGAGTTGCATCATCTATCATGTACAAACCCAATAAGTCAAAACAGTGGGTGCTATAATAGAGTTGCATCGTCTATCATGTACAAACTTATTAAATCCCGATAGTGGTCTCCATGATAGAGTTGCATCGTCTATCATGTACAAACTTATTAAGTCCCGGTAGTGGTCTCCATGATAGAGTTGCATTGTCTATCATGTACAAACCCATTAAGTCGCAGCAGCGGACGCCATGATAGAGTTACATCGTCTATCATGAACAAATCCATTAAATCGTAATAGCGAGCACCATGATAGAGTTGCATCGTTTATCATGTATAAACCCAAGAAGTCGCAGTAGTAGGCGCCATGATAAAGTTGCATCGTGTACCATGTACAAACCCAAGAAGCTAGGACGTCGAGGTGATCAAACCAAGATGCTTACACAGGACCTTCAAAGAAATAACTAAAAAGAAAAAAAAAAAAGCCATTGATAATAATAATTTTAAAAAAAAGCATTAACTTTTGTTAAAGCCTTATTGCAGTTTGTGTAATTTTACATCTACCAAGCCTGAAAAAAAAATAGTTAAAAAAAATTAGAATAAATAAATAAATAAGAAAAATAAAACTTTTTTTTAAAAAATAAAAATCAACAAATCTAGTCTAAAAAAAATTTGAATACATATGTTATTCGATTTAAAAAAAGGTAAAAAAAAAAAAAAAGTAATAACTAAAAGAAAGAAATATATAAATAAGCAAAAAAAAGTAAAAAGTAATTAAAGAATTTTAAAGGATAAAAAAAACAAAAACCCTAAACTTTTGTTAGGTGACCACCCCTCCCCCTCTTTCTCTCTCTCTTTCTTTTTTCTTTCTCTTCCCCTTTCCCTATGTTTTCTTTTCTCTCTTCTTTTCCCTATGTCTTCTTCCTTATTTATCTTCTTCTCTTTTTTTTCTTTTTTTCTTTTTCTTCTTCTCTCTTTCTCTTCCTTCATTCCTGCTCTCCACATACATACACACAAAAAAATCACATATTCACAAACTTTTTCATTTGTTGGAAGTTGACAAACTTGTCAACTGGTAGAGAGTGCCACGACAACGAGGAGGAGAAAACTACGACGGTGATGAATTTCTTTTTTTTTTTTTTAACTCTCTTTGTCGTGGGAGAAGGTTAAGGTTTCTTTATGCTTTCCTTTGCATCTACCAACTTTAACTATTTTTAAGGACTGAAGTAGATGTTATCCCCTAAATTGTTGGAATTTTTTGGATTAATTGGTGGATTTTTTAAGATCAAATCTCTTAAATTGTTGAGATTGAGATTGAGTGGGTGATTTTTTTTTTTAAAAAAAAAAGAAACAAAAAGAAAAGAAAGGAAAAGAAGTTGAAGTTGAAGTTGAAGTTGAAGTTGAAGGATAAATAATTTTGTTTATTTATTTTCTTTTGTTCTTTCTTTTTTATAGGAAGTTAGGTTTGGAGATAGTTTTCTAAAAAAAAATCTTTTTTTTCTTTTTTCAAATACAAAAAGCAAAGGATATTTTTATTTTTATTATTATTTTGGAATCCTTTTTTTTTTCTTTTCACCTCTGTCATTTAATTTAATTTTTCTTTTCAAAATCCAAACCTTCTTTAAATTAAACATAAATTAAAGAGAAGTAAATATTTGTATCTCGTTTGAAAAAAAAAAGAAAATAATAACAAAGTAATTAAATTAAAATTTGTTGAAAAGGTGGTTCAAAAATAAAAATAATTGATAATAAAAGAAAAAGGTTTTTCCTATTCCTTTTATGGTTTTTTTTTTTCTAAAAGATATATATATATATATATATATAATAGACTTGAATTCATATATGGACAATTTGACAATATTTCAATCTTAGCCTCCAATATACAAAGTTCACTAAAAAAACATTGCGAATTAAATTCAAAATTCACCTAATCTCATATGGCATTTTAATCACTTATGTCCAAATGCATAGTGTGATTAATTTGCCATATTAACTGAAGCCAAAGTCAGAAGCAAATCATTTTTTTTTCAATTTATCGTTTTTTATATCACCTATTCATACACATGCACGAATCTCAAAAAAGAGGTTTTGTTGAGTAGAAAATTTTGCCAATTAAATTTCGCCACGTCATCACAACAAATATTGTGATAATTATATTTTTATTGAATTTTGATAATTATGTTTACTCAACTCAACCCAATTCAGGTCCAACAAGCAAATAGGCTCAAGCCCAAGTCCAACAAACATATAGGCCCAAACCCAAGTCCAACAAGAAAATGGACCCAAGCTCGAGTCCAACAAACATATGGGCCCAAACCCAAGCCCAACAAGCAGATGGACCCAAGCCCAACAAGCAAATGGGCCAAACCTCAAGCCCATGAAATTTCTCAATAAATAGAGACATTTGCCATTCATTTGAGGAGATCTTTCATTGAAGGAAGAATTGAAGCTTTGAAGTACTGAAACTCTGAAGAATTGAAGATTCAAACTTCTATAAGCTCTCAAGAAGTGTAAGTTCATATCAATCTTGAGATCAATATCTTTTGAAAGATTGAAGACTTGGAAGATTAAACTTTTCTTGGATTCCAAAAGATTGAAGTTCAAATCAACTTGCAACTACAACATCTTGAAAACCGAAGACCAAGAAGTTCTAAATTTTTAACTTGTATTCGAGAGAAAGCATCAAAGGAGTAAATACTAGAGACTGTATCCATTACATAAATCAATATACAAAATTCAATTCCACGAATTATATTTTCCCCAAAATCTCTTGTGAACAGGGTCTATAGTATGGAGATAAGACTGTTCTTTGATTTGAACGAGTGAGAGTGGCCAAATTGCCAACTCAATATGCTTATCATTTTGGGGACAAGACTAAGTAGGGAGCTGAAAACATAATCACACAAGATGAAATTCACTTATTCTCGACTTTAGGATAAGTAGATAAGTGTTCTCTTAAATGGTATTTTTGGGACTTGAACAAAGGGCCTTATCCTCTCTATGGGATAAGAGGAGTTTTTGTTTATTAGTTGGACTATAAACAGGTTTTCAGTAGAGAAGTACTTGTATTTAAGGACTAGAAGTAACCTAGGGGTAAAACGGTAATTTGACATAGGTTGTTTTACGAACACTTGTAAATTACTAACTTACTTTTATTGGTCTATGTTTGTGGACACATAAATATATCTACAGTGAGAAGAGATCAGTTATGAGTCTTAGTGGAGTGTACACAGTTAACGAATATTGATTAATGTGGTTAATGAGTTTATTTAATTAATCTCATATCGTTGTAGCTTCTAATCTGTTAGTCCATTAAGTACCTTTCCTAACTCGTAAAGAGTAATGATGTTTATTTTTATTGGTTGTAATTTGAAATGTTCAAATTTACTTTGAGAATTAATATAATATATAGTGATACATTATAATATAAAGTTTATATTTATTTAAATTTTATTATATAAATTTAATTTTGGATATGATTCAACATTAATTTATAAGAGAATAAAACATTTGAATGAGTTTAAATATTAATTTAATCTGAATTAGGTTCATATTAAAACTATAAGTTAAAATTTAATGTGTATTTGATACACATTCAAACTATAAGTTATGAGAGAAATTTATATTTAAATATGATTCAAATTTAGATTAAATTAAATATAAGATATTTAATTTAGCAACTAATTAATTGAAAATTTAATTAATAGTTTAGTTTAATTTATTTAATTAAATTTGATTTAATTAGATGAAATAAATTAAAATTATATGTTATGTGAGATATATTTATTTAAATATGATTGAAATGAAATATTAATTAAATATGAAATATTAATTAAATTTGGTTAATTTTCATAAATATAACAAAACACCAAAATATGTACGCCCATATAACAAAATAAAAACTCCTTCATATTTTAATAAATTTCAAGTTTGCCCTTGAATAATGCAGACGATTTTTTAATACTTTTTCTTCTTCTTCTTCTTTTTATATTGTTAATTTTTTCATATTATTCATCTCCTTTTCATATTATTAATTTTTTCATATTATTACTTCTTTTTCATTTTACAATATTGTGATTATTTATGTAAATATTTACTCATTTCTTCATTTCCTCTTCTAAAATTTCTTTTTTCTTCATTTATCATCTTCATTTTTTATTTTTGGTACAAGATCTAAATGATATTGGTACATGATCTAAACGATTGTGTACCATTATCTAAACTGATCGGTTTTCTATTCCAGATATACCACAATCACTAATAGATTGTTTAGATTTGGTACAAGATCGTTTAGACTTGGTACAAAAGTACAAAATCATTAGACTTGCTACGAGATCGTTTAGACTTATTAAAAGATTGTTTAGATTGGGTAAAGATCGTTTAGACTTAGGTACAAGGGTATACGATCTTTTAGACTTGCTAAGAGATTATTTAGATTTGCTAAGAGATCGTTTAGAGTTGCTAAAAGATTATTTAGATTGGGTATGAGATCATTTAGATTGGATACAAAATCATTTTTCACGTGTGTGATAGATTAATCATGGGGATATTTTTATTATTTCACGTTATGGGTTTATAGACTTTTTCCTTTTTTTAAATTGTTCTATACAGTTTAAATATTTTCATACTTTGTTCTATTTTTTTAAAAAAAACCTCAATTGATTAATTATTTATTTTAATATTAATGTAAATTAATTTATTAGATTAATAGGAAACTTGGGTGATTGGTTGGTGTGAGAGGTATTATGTGATTTCTCTCAATTCTTTTATGCAAAATTCTCATCCCAATTTAATTCCCACAAATCAATTTTGGTTCTCTCAAATCAAAATCTCTTTTCTCAAAGAATGAGAGGTCTCAATGGTGAGATCTACAAATGGTGGTGTCCCAATATTGACGTTTGGCAAATACAGAGTCGTCAACCAAAGATTACTTCTTTTCTCTTGTATTATTTTAAATCATGCATAGTCATAGAAAATTAGTTTCTAATTCGTTTGTCAATGTAATGGTATACTTTAAGTTTCTAAATATTTTGAGTTAATACTTGTTATACTTTAAGTTTCTAAATATTTTGAGTTAATACTTGTTAATTTATTATATTGCGTAAGACTCTTATGTCAGCTAGCAACATCTATGATAGTGTTATTAAAGTCCTCTAATGTTAGTTTAAATCTGCTTTTAAAGAAACAATTTAAAACCAAAATGAAAGAGGTACAATGTCAGCTCTAAACAACATCTATGATTGTGTTATTAAAAACCCTTTAATATTGATTGGGCTTTGATGTCAATTTAAAACTGACATTAAGGAGGAGCCAACAATGTCGGTTTAAAACCGACATTATACATTGTCTTTTGTGTTCGTTTTTATGACGCCAAATAATTTAACAACTATCATTAATTGTCATAGGTTATGTCAAAAAAAATGTTCTGCATCCTAGCTAGCTAGCTAAAAATATCTCTTCTATAATATACAACACAATTCTCAACAAACACAAATTATCTCATTTACATTTAAGTGAAAAAAATGTTTAACTAGGTAACCTATTACTAATTTACATCGATCAATTTATACACAGCTTTCAAAATCTAACGAACGAGGAAGTTGTCTATTGGGAAGGATCATAGAGTTGCTGTCCCAAAATATCTGCAAAGAAGATATGCTCACGTAAGAAATAAATGAATCATACCAAAAAAAATTAAACAAATTATAAAACTTATATTCAACTTACACGAGCTACAAAGCATGGAAGACTTAGAATCATATAACTTAGAGAACCAACACATTAAACTCCTAGAATTAAAACAATCTAACTTTCAAATCATAAGGAGAATTATACATTAAATTCCTAGAATTAAAACAATCTAACTTTCAAGTCATAAGGAGAATTATGGAAGGAAGATATCAATTACAAAACAATATCTAAAATGCACTTAAAAATAGATAGCTTGGAGAACAATTTGC
>JBBPDI010000032.1:12609745-12639765 GCA_037974545.1 Cucumis variabilis | reverse complement strand
GCCCATGTTTACCTCCTGTCATTGAAAAAGAAATTAAGCAAGACATCTCATAATTTATAAACAGCATACTTTAACAACCATCTTGCATATCTAAACTGAGAAATTCCAACGCCTTCCATCAACAACAAAACCAACCCTTTCCCACATAATTGAAAATTCTGAATTCCAAAATCGCCCAATATAGATATGGAGAAAACAAAAAAAAAACTTGAAAAACAGAAAATCCAGAACCTCAAAGATCCGTTTCGATGAATCAAAATTGGAGATCGAGGAAGGATTTTCTCAGAAATCTAGATGCGTAGATTCTCGAAAGGAAATGGATTCGTGCAGAAATCAAACAATTGCAAGAACTAGTGATAAAAAAAAATGTAGTAATCGAAGGAGTTGTACCGAACGAGGAGGGATGAAGAATCTGGTCGTTTGACGAAGTCTGGGGAGCTTTTGCGCGACAAACAATCCAAGCGTTGAGACTTTAAAAAGTTTTATGATTAATTTCTAAATTTCCCTTTTACGCAATAACCTGTGGTAGACCAAAGAAAGAAAAATGAAAAAAAAAAAAAAACTGTCTATTGGTTTTTTTAGAAGGTACATTTTCAAATAAAGAAATTGAAACTATTTAACTCATCTAACTTTTTCTTAGTGGATTTTGTAAACATTTTCAATTTAGGGATTTTTAAAAAAGTATAACAAAACATAAAAATATTTAGTATGAAACAATTTTAAAAATGAAAAAGTCTAGAAGCTCACAACATGAAATAACAAAAATATTCTACGATTAATTGGTCACACATGCACGTGAAATGCTTGATACATGGTTGTTTAGATATTGATACACGATCATTCAGATCTTGGTATATGATCTTATACAACATCTAAACGATCTTGCACCAAATCTAAACGATCAGGTACACAATCTTGTACCAAGATCATTTTGATATTGATAAACAATCGTATAATATAATCTAAACGATCATCGAATCTGTATACATGATTTTTTACCATAACTACACGATCGTGTAGGATATATTTTAAGAATATATGATCGTGCAATGAAATAATATATTTTAAACGATTGTATTGATCATAGTAAGTAATAGTGGAGTCCAATGTAAATGATCGTGAAAAGCTTTGAATTTAATGATTGTGTTGACCATGGTAAATGATCTTGTTCATTTAAAATGATATCTAAATGATCTTGATATTCTTGAATAAGAGGAAGATGAAGAATATTGAAATAATTGTGAAATAGCTTTAAAGATGATGAAGATGGAAGTAGGAGATTTAAAAATAAGAACAAATCATTTAAAAATAGAATAAAGAAAATCTTTAAGAGGATATGAAGAAATCACGAAGAAGATGAATAAAACTCAAAGAAGGAAACTAAAAAGAAGTAACAAATCATCTCACAATATTCAAGGAAAAATCTAGAATTTATGAAAATATAATAGAGACTTCATGGGCTTTTATTTTTTGTTACACAACTACAAGAAAAATGACCCACTATGACACCTCACTACAACCCCAATTGAAAGGAGAGAAGAAAAAGAATGTCGTAAATGTCAAAATTAACGTTTTTGGCAGGAAAAAATGTTATTTTCGGATTTCACTTTTAAATTTTCCCTAAATTTCACTTACCCATCTCATGCAAACCCTCCCATTTTCTCCAAACGCCATAGACCAATTTTCTTCTCCCACATTACAAGAAATCGAAAGAATTTTGACGTCAGAAACAACGTCGGTGAAAGGTGCGTTGGTATTGACCAACTTTCACCGACGCAACGTTGCTTGCATCGTCAAAAGAGACATTCTGCGACGTATTTAAAATTTAAATCAATATTTACACTTTTTCTGACGTCTATTTACCACACGTTGGGGAAAGTGGAAATCGTAACAAAAATTTTTTACTTTTCCCGACGTGCCCCTGCCACACATTGGAAAAAGTGAAAATTTGTAGTTACGATTTCCACTTTCCCTGACGCGTGTACTATAAGGAAAGGGACTGTCTCCGACGTTTTTGAAGATGTCAGAGAAAGTCCACTCTATTTCTTCCCCCTTCAACATAGAACTGAATGCAAAATAAAAAAAAAGAGAAAAATTGGTTGAGAGAGAGGGAGAGAATCCGTGCTGTCATCCATCGGTCTTCGTCACCGCTGCCGCGACCACCAAAATTGTCCTCGTTCGTCGTCGAAACCCAAGGTTGTTATTTTTTTTTTTTTTGAGAAATTAGAAAACTTGAATGTATATAAATTTATATTGAATTTTGTTATTTTGTAGTGAATTTTGTTATTTTGAATGTATATATATTTGTATGATATATTGTATGTAAGTGTATGTTTTAAGTAATATGAAAAGTGTATGTATATGTATGTATAAAGAAAAATATATGTATGTATATTTGGAATTTAGAAATTACATACATAATTAAAAATGTATGTATGTATATTTGAAATTTAGAAATTATATACATAATTTAAAATGTATGTATATTTTTTAGAGATATTTTTAAAAATCGCAAAATAAATTAAAATATTTACAAGCTATAGCAAAACTTTAGATTCTATCAATGATAGTCTTCTATCACTATAGGACATCAATAACTATCAGTGATAGAATTTGCTATAGGCTGTAAATATTTTGTAAAATTTGCTATTTTTGAAAATTACTCATTTTTTTCTTGTAATTAGAAAAATATATAAATTTAAAAATATGTATGAATTTAGGAAAATGTGTATGTATGTTTGTTTGTTAATTTTAGTAAAATATATATGGATTGAGAGAATCCCCCTAAAAGGGACAAACTTGTCTCGACACACGCCACTCGTTTCAGTTGCACGATCAGTGTGTTAACGCGAGACACTTTTCCTATTCAGATCTTGAAGTGGGTAGATGTACCATAAGAGTGCATCGAGGTCGTCAAGGGCGGTCTAACGGTAAGTCTGTAAATTCATAAACATTTATATATGTTTCAATTACCAATAAAAGCTATACTGACTTGAAACCTATTTCTTTTGGAGCAATTTTATGCTTATCAGTTTGTTGAGCATAAAATGTTCACCGTGTAGAAGAAATTCAGGACAAGTAACTATCGATATTTTAAGAAGTTCAGTGACCCTGAACAAGCATGGACAAACTCGCACTCGAGATTGGTCAATCTGGTGGAAGATTGACACTTTCTGTGTGACCACTATATCACTTGACAATTTCATTTTATTTATATAATTTTATATTAAAATCAATTAACATTCTTTTATTTAATTTATTTAAAAATATAACGTTTTGGTGATCGTCATTTTTGGAAAGTAGGGGCAATCAAATTTGTGCAAGACTATTAGGGTGCAGCAGCCTTACAACCATAGGAGCGGTACAAAGTTGTTCCTTCAAAGACAAATAGAGCTCATTGAAGTACACGATTGTCCCATGGATCGTGTCAAGTTATTTAGAGAAACGCATGCCAGTAGTATTGGCGAGTTTGTTTCACCAGAAGTAGAGGACACTTTTGTAAGTTTAAGAAAACTTTATGTTTTGTTATACTTTCAATTATGTTTTTAAGTCTGATCATCTCCTAAACGTACAAGCTTCTATTGTGCAGAATTGAATAGTGGAACTTCAGTCTCAGTCAGTCCCAAAGGGTTTTCAACCACTAATTGAGAACGAGATATGCGAGACAGTTTTGGGTAGACGACTGGGCTACTCAGAAGGTCTTTGTTGGAGCCCAAAACCCATGTCTAGGATGAGTGTCACTTCATCTTTTTCCTCTAATATGTATGACCACCAGGCACACATGGTGGAGGTTAACGAACTAAAGGCGAGCCTTGAACACACTAACTACAAAACAACGCCCGAGGGAGGAGGAGCGAGATCGACAAATGACGGACCATGCACGACAAATGAAGAAGATGAAAAAGATGATCAAGAAGATGAGTCGAGCACAGAGAGGGTCATGATCACTTAGGGTGCGTACTTTTTAATATTCAATTTGTTTAATTTTGCATATGTGATATTTTAACTTTACTTTTATATCGTTTGTAGGTTTGGCATCCGTAACTAGAGCACTAAATCATTAGCTTTTGGTTTTTTTTGTTAATGTTATTGTTATTGTATTGAACAATTTCGTGTATATTGTTTGTAATTAATTAAAATATTTTTATTTTTATAATTTACTGTAAATTTTGTCATGTCGGGATTTAGGTAAATTAACTAAAACAATAAAGATAAAAGAAATAAAATAATATAAAAAATAATTTAACTAAGCAAAAAAAAATTTAAGCCTTCCCCGATGCACGTTTGTCACGTCGGGGAAGCCTTTCCATGAGTACTGACAACGTGCACCGACAAACATTTTCCCATTGTCGATGTGATTGACAAGCCTTCCTCGACTTTGTTTAGGGTTTTTGTCGACGTTGTACTGTAGTGAGGAACACCTTATTTCTTGTAGTGCCACATCTAGCTATCGACCATTCCTCAGGCATCTATCACCAACATTCCTCACTAGTCATCAACCGTTCCTCAAGTTATGTGTTTTTTTGTCGTCCATCATTGGCATCCTTAGGTTAGTTTTTTTTGTCATCCGTTGCTGACATTCCTTCGATTAAAAGCTATTAAAGTAAAAACTGACTTTATCATCAGATGATTAATGTGTATTACTCCCTCAAACAAAGCCTCTACCCCTATTTATTTTGTTTACTTATTGAACTTCTTAGTTCCTTGCGTTATTGTCAACATCCTGAGCATTTCTTTCTCCAAACACTTTAAGAAGAAATAACACGACTTTTGTATTTCTACACTTTTTAGAATGGGTCACAACAGTTTCTTGGAGTTGTCTGCTAGAATAGACAGGTCGGTTAAATGGGATTGTTCTGTCAAATCCCATTACTAATGCTTGGCTCTCTAACTAACGAATCTCTTTGGCCTCTACATTCTTCATTCTACAAGTGCGACACCTGAAAAGGAAGTCAGGTGCACTATTTATGGTACTATACCTAAACTTCTGTAATGTTATTGGCTACTCACTTAACTAGTTTATAGAGTGTTAACTTATGCTGTATTGTGATGATCTTCTTCTTTTTCTTCTTATTGAATTGTTGAAATTTAATAATGAAAATAGAGGAAAATTGATGATTATAACAAAAAAATAATCTTGAACTTACGAGATACAATATGTATTGTTATATGTTATCTACATTATTTGCATGTGTGGTATCGTTTAACTTGAAACAGTTGTAGTGTATGTTTAACTTCAAACATATTTCCATCATCGTATCATGTTGTTTAATCTTTAAGGTCTAAATCATACCCAAACACTACAAGAAATTTTTAGATCTTCCAACATCATTTTTAAACATTGAGAGACAAAACATCAAGAGATAGGGTATCTCCCAACGCCACAACTATAGAGTCAGAAGATAAGATATCTCCAGACGATTTACTAATGCGTTGACAGCTAAGAAGAAAACTTGAAATTCGAGGGGGCATCTCTTGACGTCTTATCTGTATGCATTAGGAGATAGGATAAACTCACGACGAGCGTCTTTAATTGTCATGAGTTTTAAGGAATGCCCAACACTTAGTGAGTGACGTTGAAGTCTACAAGATATCTTGACCCCACTTTACAACACATCAGGAGATCCTTATATTTTTCGATGATGTTGTATTGCTTCAGAAGAGATAAAAGATATTTTAAATATGAGACTGGTTCTCTTGTTGATTAGGGTTTAGGCATTGGAAGATATTGTGAATGCATAATGACTTTAGTTAGTCGTCGCGAGAAATAGGAAACTCCCAATAGGTATTAGGGGTGTGTCAGAAGTTCCCCTTTAAAAACCCTCCTCGGATCTATATTTTACAAATCTGAGAAGGGGGAAGGCAAAGGATAAATCGACAAGAGAGGAGAAGGGAGAACCACCTCGCCCCTTGTCCTCCCATGCCGCCGTAACCTGCCTCTATCTCTTCTGGCATGTAACTTCTCTTCTTATCAATATGTTATGAAAGATTGTTGTTATTGACGGATCCAAGTGATGGGATGCTGCAAATGAAAGATGTTTGTTGATGGATTCAAGTGGTTGTTGTTATTTATGGCATTTTGTAAAAAAATTATTTTTCTTATTGTATTATTTTAATCTATTTGTTCTTTTTTTTTCTAAAAAAAATTATAGTTAATGTTGATATAAACTCATCGAATAAAAGGCTTAATTTCAAAATTTAGAATAACTTAATAACGTTTGTTAGTTTTTATTTTTAGTGAAATCTTTTACTTTTCTTGTTTGTCTTTTCTACCATTTTTTTCTTTAATAGAAATTTAAAATTATTTTTAAATTGAAATTTTTAGTTGTTAGGGATGATTTTGGACTATAAGACATAATGACTTTTAAAAAGAAGTATCTTAGAGCCACACGTGTTTGTCTATTAACTACGATTAAATTAAAATTTTGGTACCTAAATTTAAAAAGTTATGGTTTTTGACTATTGATATAAACTCGAGCATTAGATAGAATGATAATAGGTGTTTAAATATGAACTTTAAAAACTTTTAAATAAAATCTTTAAATGTTTAGAATGTTGTACATTATATCTAAGTTTAATTGACTTAATGTGTATCTTGTTTTAAAAAAACTACAATTAAAGCGTCATGAAATTTATAAGTATTTGAATCCACTATCGATTTGGTATAAAGTCATGGTCCAATATTTCATTATATATTTTCTCAATTATATGTTCGTCTGTATGTGTGTTAAGAAGGTTGAGAAATACATAAAAAAAAAAGGAAGAAATTTGCAAAATCCATTGTGGTGGTTGTAATTATATCTCTAAACTTTCACAATTAAAAATTAACTTATCAAAGTTATCTAAATTAAGTTTATGAATACATATGAAGTTTAGGAAGTAAAATATAAATTTAAAAATTAATTTTTGAAATATTGTTTTCTTTTAGGATGACCTAGAAGTGTGTTCATATATATGTTATTAAGAGAAGAGAAATTTGACAAGATTTGATTTTTTCTATTTCTCTCTCTATTTAGATTTTTGAATAATCAAATCTATTCTTTTAGGTCTTTAACGATGAACAAGAATTAGATCAAATTTAGAAATAAATTATCGGTTGAGTATCAAGAGGGAGTGTCCCAATTTTTGAAGGTTGCAAAGTTTCATGTTGATGATTTCAGATGAACAAGATGTCCATGCAAGAATTGTACGAACTCAATGTGGGAATCATTAGAGGGTGTGGAGCAATATCTATTAATAGTTGGAATATCCTCATCGTATATAAATTAGGTATATCATGAAGAGCGAGTCAACTTACCTAGAGGTTTAGAAAGAGTTACAATTCACTTGCAGCATAATGATGAAGGAAATAGCAACCTTTTTTTTTTTAAGAAAATAAAATGTTGGATCTTCTTAATGATTTATAAGTTTTGATTGAAAATGAAGAAGCAATTCAAGAAGTTTAAAAAATGCTCTTTAATGGTGAAGAATGAGATGCAATTAACTTATTTGAGTATTTAATGAATAAAACACGTAATGAACTATATCCTGATTGTTCAAAATTTTCCTCCTTGAACTTTTTAGTTAAGTTAATGCATCTCAAAGTTCTCAACAGTTGGAGTAACAAACCTTTGACATGTTACTAGAACTATTAAAAGCAACGTTTCTAGCAGGTACCACTATACCTATTTCATTTTACAAAGCTAAACGAAAATTGTGTGGCTTAGGCCTAAGATACGAGTCTATTCATGCATGTAAGTACGATTGCTTATTGTGTTGAAAGGAATTTGGAGATTTACAATATTGCTTAATTTATGGTGAGTCTCGGTATAAAGTCAATGATGACAAGGAAAAAAAATTTACATAAGGTATTGCACCCTTTCTTTTAATATTAAGATTAAAGCAATTGTTTGCATCGTAAAAAGTTGCTTTTAACATGAGATGACATAAAGATAAGCGAGTCGAAACGAAGGATGTGTTAAGACAACCAACTGATGTAGAGGGTTGAAAGCATTTTGATCATGAATTTCCTAATTTTGCTTCAGATTCATGGAATGTTTGTATTGGATTAACTTTATATGAGTTTAATCCATTTGGGAATATGAGTACCTACTATAGTATGTGGCCTATGGTGATAATCCCTTGTAATTTTCCACATTGGAAATGCATGAAAAAGTCCAGCTTCTTTATGACTTTGCTGATACTCGGTCCAAGATCTCCTGGAAAGGATATTGATGTTTACCTACAACTGTTGATTGAAGAATTGAAACAGTTATGGACTATTGGTGTGCCTACTTATGATTCTCTTATATGAAACCTTGTTGTGAACCATTAATGACTTCCCTGCATATGGTGACTTATTCTAGTGGAGTACAAAAGGCTATTAGGCATGTCCCATATGCATGGAAGATAAATCATCATTTGGGATAAGAGAAAAAATATCTTTCATGAAACATCATCGTTATCTTCTAGAAAACCACATTTAGTGTAAAAGTAAGCAACATGATGGAAAGGTAGAGCATAGGCCTCCTTCAATTGCAATGAGAGGAAATGATATCTTACATCAACTAGATTTATTAAACTTTTTCAGTTCTGAGCAAACATCCATTGAAGCAAGATAAGAAAAGAAAAGAAAGGGAACTCTCAATTGAACTAAAATAAGTATCTTTTTCAAACTTCCTTACTGATGTAGACTACTATTACGTCATAAACTGAATATAATGCATATTAAAAAAATGTTTGTTACAACTTGGTTGGCTCATTGTTGAATATTGAAGAAAAAAATGAAATATACCACAAATACTCAATTATATCAACAAGATTTGGAAATAAGAAAGGATTTACACTGAAGAGAAGTTGGTAACAAATTTGTAAGAAGGCACATTTAATGTACAAGTTGACTACTAGTGAGCAAATTATGTTTTATAATTTCTGAAATCAGTTAGGTTTCCTAATGGATTAATTTCTAATATTTCACGATGTATGAATAATAAAGACGAAAAAATATCAGGTCTTAAAACACACAATTATTATATTTTGCTACATTGACTTCTCTCTATTGGTTTTTTAGCATATCAACCGAAAAATGTGTCCACTACTGTTGCTGAATTATATGCATTTTTCGTGACTTATGTGTGATAACTTGTAGAAAATACAAGTTATTGTGGTCTTTTAGGTAAAACAATGGAGTCAAAACGTGAGATAAAGAATCAAAACATGTAGCTTTTAGGGCATAATTATAATATCAAGACAATGCACCTTACATAAGTTAACACGCCTGATTAACTATGCTTTCAAGTGTTTTTCCCCGCAAGATGGTAAAGAGAAGAAATGAATTGAGGATTACACACATGAACTCAGCAAGAAAAAGTTGCCTGATGAGTCGTAAGTTGAGATGCCAATACATCACTAGGCGAGATGATTCGCTAGAAGACAAGAGTAGTAGTTGGGGCTTATGTGACAAGAAATGACTACTTTCTACACTATCATTTGTAGGCAAGGGTGCAACATAAGCAAAAATGAATGTGCAACATAGCATAGTTAATTTTCGACCTAAAGTATGCCTATAAAAGAAGTCAACTCCAACATAAACAATATACAGAGGAGACTGGTGAAAGGATAAGTTTTAGAGTCCTTCACCGTAGTAGGTCTTCCTCCACCTCTTCTCCGGTTAATGTCTGAGTGAGAGCTTAGAGAGAGATTTGAGAGAGGAAGCTCACCCTTCATTCCCACTCACATCTCGTCTTAAGAACCTCCTCTCTAGGCCTGAAATGACAGTGTGAAGCCAAGCGATATCACTCTTCTCTTGAACGACACCAGTTGACCCTTTAACTTCTAACCTTTAAACTAGAAAAGCAAGTGAAAGCTAGAGACGCAAAACTTAAAACACAGCTTAAAGCAAACTTTTTCCAAATAGATAAACTTTAAATAAGCTTTGCACAGACAAAAAACCAAGTAAAACATAGAGATTTCTCACAAAACCTTTTAAGAAAGCACAACTCTACTGAACAACTCCTTCTAACAACTAAGAATTCAAAGAAAACAAACTTTAACTTCAACCCTTAAATAACTAGAATCAAATTAGCCTAGAAGCAGTAAGCCCAACACCTTGAGCACCACAACCTGTACCTGAAAAGTGGAAAGCATTTAGAAAAGTATGAGCTAAACGATCCCCGTGAGTGATGGGTTTTCACAAACATTTCATAAACCTTTTTAGAGACAGTAACTTAATTCATAAATCCTTTTAAAACAATAACTCATATACCTTTTAAATAGTAAACATCAAACCCTTTTAAGAATTTCTTTGCAAAATTGCCCTAAAAACATTCAATCTTTAATATAAGAAATTCATGAAACATAATCATAAAATATAAAATATTTAAACCTCTCTCAACATAAACTCTTTCTACTTTTAAAAAACTTTTTTGCTTTCAAAAACAAATCTTTACTTTCTAATCCATGTTAGCTCTTTCTATTTTGAAACAATTCTTTCTCTTTTACTTGCTATACCATATGAATCACCAGGATGGAATTTGAGGCACTCTTGTGGGCGCTCATCTTGTGATACAATACTTACGAGATAGAATCTAAGGCATCGATAGTGCCCTCACTCGTTATAGTTATAAACAATGAGATGGAACCATCAGCATTCATACAAGCCCTCACTCTCTATGGGTGGAACTTAGACATTTGTAGAAGCCCCATCTCCTTAATATGTACTAATAATGGATTTGAGGTATCTACCGAATACCCTTCATCAAAGGAACCTTCATGCACACGAAATATCCCCCAAAGAGTTGTTATATATCTTAGATCAATGGGGGTATAGTCTAAAACATATTGAAATCATTCTTCATCTCAAACACTTTGGAAACTTAACTTAAATATACTTGCTTATAAACCTCATCAGTAAACTCAAGTACATGCTTTAACATCTCTTTGCATAAACATAACTTGATAAAACAACTTTGCTTTCAAACATATGTAGCATAACATTTTAGAAACTTAGTTTAGCTTAACTAATGCTTTAGAAATCATTCACAAATCCAGCAACTCATTATTCAGCTTAAACATTTCTTTAAACCAAGCTTAAACATCATTTTAAACATTTACTTTAAACATAAGTTTTTAAAACATTTACTTAAAGCACATGCTTTGAAAACATTTAATAAATTCATTTTATCACTCACACAAGAAATCATTGAATCATGCTTTAAACATTTGAAAACAAGTCAACTTACAATCATTTCAACTTTTGGCTAGGTTCTTAGCTTAAAGATCTATTTCTTCTTGCCTTGAAAATAACAAGAAAACTTAAGTAAAAAAATTGGTTTCAACCGCTAAAATCTCTTTAACTTCTTTCTTCTCAAAAAAACCCCTTTTTAACTCACCTCGAACTCTTACGAAGTTTTGACAACCTTGGCTTGCTTAGAACCACTTCTACCAAGCTTGTCCTAGCTCTAACGCACTCCTAATCAGATTTACAATCTGGATCAACAAACCAGAACTTGAAAACTTGCTCTAAATCGTCTTAAACAAAGAATAAGAGATTTAACTTACTTTGATCTAAACCTTGGGCTCCTAACCCTTCCTTTTTAGCTCTAACTCTCCAAAGACAAATAACTTCGCAAATGCCTCTTGCTCAAACACCCAACTGATGCTTGGCCGAAAAACTCTCTACTGTAGCTTCCAAACTTTCAAGAACACTCAACCCTAATCACACTTCTCTCTACTCTTCTCTCTTAAGCTAAAAATGGTGAGAAATGAGAGAAGCTGAGGCAACTATCTTTAAAAACCCTAAATATGTCTGATAAATGCTAAACTTGCACGTAAAAAATTTCTGTAAAAATGTTTGTCACTCATCTAATAAGTGATCTTGGTCGAGATTGACTCGAGATCCATAGAGATTTGCTCCTTTTTTGACAGGACGAGCATTGGGTTTTTGACCTTAATCTCGAGCAAACAAAGCCTTAAAATAGCTCGAGTTTCCTTCACCTTTTGCTTTAAACTTTCAATCTCAAAACAACATGGCTTGAGATTTCTCAAGATCTTAACCTCTTAAGCTTTCTCGAGTTGACATAGCCTCGAGAGCACCAAAATTTCACTTTTTCCTTTACTCTGACTCTTATCTCGGTCGAACAGGATTGAGTCCTAAAGCCTTTACCCAAAGATTCCTTCTTTCAAAACACTTACTTTGGCTAACCACTAACTTTTCCTCAACCCTTCCATCCTTCCTTAGTTTTCCTTGTTAATTTTCACTTACCAAAACATACTTACATGACGCTTTTGAATCTCTTCTAAACTTAAACTCAACAACACTTGACTTAGAACCAAATCTTTTAAGGTTTCTCTTTCCTTTACCAAAATTTGAGATTTCACACCCTCTAACTTGTAAGAGAGCCAAGGAATGCATGAGAATGCATTTTGTGGCTTGACACATTTCTTTACTTTCCATTTTTGTATTTTGTAATGTATTGTATGAATATTCTTGTCCTTATGGTCGATAGGCTTACATTATCAATGCATTGCATGTTTTATCCATTATCTCTCTCCCATTTCTTGATTGTTCATTTTGTTGAAGTGTTTTAAGTAGTTTAAGTGTATGTTAAGTGCTTGAAAGGATTCATTAATTATAAGACTCATCGTGTTTAGCCTGAGCTTAACTAAATTAATTGGCCAATGTTTGTCGCCAACTACTCGAGAGAGTAGGTAGTGAGGACATGGTTAAACACGCGTAGAGGGAATTTGAAAGAAAACTTTATTATGACGTTTTGTCTCCAATTATTTGTCTTTCAAAAGGAGAACAAGTATGGTGTTTAGACGCTCAGAGGTTGCTCGCCTTAAATAGAAGATGGTTAAGTGGTCGATATCACATCAAGAACATATCACATGGCCTAGATCGCCTAGAATACATAAATATTCTTTCATCTTTCTCAATACAAGTTAGTTCACATTCCATAATAATCCAATTCCATTCACCTTTATAGAATTCTCTTTGTAAATAACTAGATTAGTATAGTTTTATACTCATATTGTATAAAATTTATACCGCTTGAAATTTAGAGTAAACGTTATAACTAAGTTTGATAGAAATTCCTTGTGTATAACCTTTGCTTACCCAGAAAACCTCTCATTTCACTTAGACTTGGACAAGCGTGAGGAAAACTTGTACTAAGCATTGATCATTATGCATTTAGCAACGCATATGTAAGACATGCATCTTTTATTGTATAACCCTAACCTAGACGCCAGCTGAGTCACATCATTAGAACTTATCATGACATATTTATGAATGAATTTAAGAAAACAAAATTACAAACTAAAACAAATCAAATTCGGTGTGAAAAACGATACGTGTAAGTGATTTGAACCGATTACAATCAGATATCATAGTAATACTTTGTAAATTGGAGAGAATATATGTCACACCATGGACCAGGCACTTGCTTGCTCTGTCCAAGATGGGACGTAAAGCAAGACAAAGTCATTCACCTTCGTAACAACTTCAATTGACACATGACATGAACACTTGAAAAACTTTTAAACAACGAAGGTCTTTCATTAAAATAAACAGTTAAATTATTCTTTGAAATCCATAGTGCAACCCATAAGAAATCCTTTTAAAAAATATGATGGAAAATAAAAAAAAAACATAAAGATATAAAAATTTAACAATTATAATATTATTTCAAAACAATATCCTTGCATAACGAAAACTAAGTTGGCCTAGTAGTGGTAAATTCAACATGCGGAGATTCACAATCTGTACTTGGAAAGAGGGAAAACATTTCGAAAAGGTAAGCGAAAGGCTTAGTGAGGAACAGTTTTATAAAACAGGTTTTCATAAACATTTTAATATAAAACTGAAGCTTAAATACATTTATCAGGAAACAGTCATAACATGAAATTTGAAATGTTTGCATAACTTTTCAAAGACAGTCTTCCATAGCCATAGGCAGTTTTGTTCCTTCGTCCTAACATTCGAAGACGAAATAGTTGTTGGGTAGTAACCCCCCTTCTTTAAGGTATAAAAATATACCATTTCTGATGGCCCATAAACTATAAGCTCATCAACCCTACCATGAGTATAGAGTTAACCATTGTATACAATAGGTTTCATAAAATATTCGGGCATAGATAAAAACATTTTAAAACATTGAAATATTTCCTTGAAAGTTTTGAAATATTTCCTTGATCATGAAATTATTCAAACATGGTAACAACTTAGAAATCATATTCGTAAATCATTCCACAAGCTATTGCTAGTAAAGCTTAAAAGCATGTTTAACAAATACTTTAGAAATCATGGTGTGACTCACTGTTACTTGAATCAAGCCTTGGTCATGAGATTCCTCTCAAGCTTCCTTGATCTGAATAATTTATATTCAATCCTTAACTAATCCCTTTAACATGAAAATATCCAAAACTTCCTTTAAATTTTCAAAAAAAAAAAATCAAGACAACCCAAAACAGCTCGACAACAGCCCATCGATGCCTATTAACATGGTGAATGGGGCTGGCCGCACGTGCATTGTTTGAGACCTTGTCACGTGCTAACCTTTCTGAGATGGGTTGTATGTTGCGTGCTAACAGCATAATAAGGGGTTGTCGCGCGCGTCCTTGCCACCTAGCCCACGCGTTGTGCTCTCTGCACACGTGCACGTAGCGCTAACCTCAAAAGTAAAGTCATGCATGTAGCTTGAGCACATGCCTTTCCACGGATGCGCCATGACCTTTTCATGTGTATGTAACGTGACCAAAATAACCTCTAAACCCAAAATGCACGCCCATCTCGTCTACACATGCAAGCCTTTCAACCACTTCCCAGAACACTATTTTATTTCCAGAATCATGACCTAACTTTGAAAAATCATAACTTAAAATTCATAACTCTTTTGACAAAACTTCATTCTACAAAGTTTCTCTAAATTGTCTTAAATTTGTTACCTCAAAGTTTTGAAGGAAAATTCCAAGTAATGAGTTCTATAGCCCTCTGGAAATGCACCTTGCTCAGATGCTCCTTAAAAATGACCTCCTTGCCTAATCTTGATCCAATCACAAACTTTCTTGAATCTAAATTGAATGGCATCCCTCTCTCACAAACTAGACTCAATTTTTTAACCTTTAAGACCAATTTGAGTAATTTTTTACAAGTGAGTTGTGTAAGAAATTCATTGCTGAAGCTGCCTATTTATAGAGGTCCTTGCACGAGAGTAAGTTGTCACTTAATCTTGATTAGACTCACCTCTTAAGCGTGTGATTACACCTCATCATCTCCTCTACGTCCTCTTTGACTACAAAAATATATGTTTTCATGGTTAAGACACCTGGTCCTTAACCAATTGTTTATAGCATGCCATATACTTGTCTTAATCGAATGGTTAACCTATATGTCCTTCTAGCATAGCATTTGGTTGCCTAGCTTCCTCGTGCAAAATCTTCCTCGGTTAGCCCACTCAAGTGATAATCTTCCTTGCCCAATCTACCTCTCAAGCTTGTCGCCAAGCCTCAACTTCAAGCACATAGATAACCTATTTGAAGGTCAACTTACCTAGTAAGCTTCACGCCTAACCTTGTCTTTGGAGGTTATATTCTCTACTTGGCCTCATAGTCCTTGCACCAAACGCCAAAGCATGTCCAAACACCTAAGCTTTAGAGGATCTTAAGCCTCATCTTGCCGCCCAATGACACTCCTTTAGAGGATCTTTGGCCTTCCTTTGCTGCCCAAATAACCTCTAAACACCCAATATCAAATCTTTTTGACACTTAGCCAAATTTTCTTTTTCTCAAACCTAAACATAAATTTCAAGTATTTTCACCTTATTTTTCTTATAAATTTCATTTTCTCTTGTCCTTGACTTAAATTCCAAAGGTTTAAGAAATTTAGGGGTTTCACAATATTCCCACCTGTCATATTTGATGTAAAGATACAACTTGTCATTCACCTACCATATGAAACCAAAATTGTTAATCCAGTTAGTTGCAGTTAGATGTATCCCATTGAAAGAATTTTATGAACATTAAAATAATTTTACAGAACAAAGCACATCCGGAGGGATCTATTGCAGAAGCATATGTGATGCATGAATTAAGAATTTTTTGTTCGAAAGTATCTAAGTGGGATTAAAACACAATTCAATATAGATGAATGAAATAATGATAGCATTCCCGATTATGAAGTAGTTGTTAAATTTGAAGTGTTTGGGCAGAGAGTATGACCATAAGAGGCGTCAACTTTATGAAATTTATCATCAAAAGAAAAATAGCTCGCACATTAGTATGTCCTTAACCACTGTAAAGAAACAACTGATTATTACAAGTACTTTTCAAACTTTATATTTCACTCACTATTTTAAGTGCTTGTGATTATTTTCAAACAAACTTAGAATGATCAACTTTAGGCAACATTTGAGGTGAATACGTCATCAAGCTCAAAGTGCTTCTAACTTATACCGAAGACATCAATGAGCATTTCTTGATTGCTTAGAGATCAGGTATATATTGTATATGAATTTGAGAATTGATATATCTTATTTGAAGATTTATATTCATGTATATCAAATTTTAAGTTCTACAATTGTGTGAGAGAGAACTTATATGATAATTTCTTGTTACTTGCAATATGACCTTCATATGGGATTTGCTCTTACAGTGGATGTATTGCAAATGGGGTATGATTTCACACAATAGAGCGTGATGTTTGTCGAGCTACACAAAATAGAAAAGCCATGGTAAATGATGAAAACAGTGCTGATGGAAGTATTGACAATAATTATTACGGTGTTCTAGATGAAGTGTTGAATTATCAATATGCGGATAGATGACGTGTTTGGATATTTTTCTATCCGCATTTGGATATTCAAGTGTAGATGGTTTGACACAAATAACAATAAAAGTAATAGGACACATGTGGAATTAGAATACAAATCAATCAACATGTCTCGTTTTGGGTTTGTTGAGGAACTATTCATTCTTGTGATTCAGAAACAACAAGTGTTTTATTTCGAGGACCCAAAATATGGTAGTAGTTGGAAAGTTATTCAAGTGGTCCAAAATAAACGAATATAGAATGTGCCCGAAGTGGAAGATGTGGAAAATGAACAGTTGAATGTATTAGAAATTATTGTTACACATGGTGTGGATGAACACATTAAGAATGATACTCTGTGCAAAGTCGACTTCAATCCTGCAGTAGTGAAAAGATTAGTTGTATGACATCTCATTGATGACTTTATAAACAATGATGATGACCAATTACATCCTCAAAACAGATCAAGCAACAACGAATCATGACGAACATCTACGTATTTCATTTTGAGATTAAATTTAAAATGTTTTCATTTGTTCATTTTGATTTTTGTGTCTACAGGTATTGTGACAAGATTCCGAAGCAATATCCACAAGTTAGACTGTAACGTCCCAAAAACTTTACATAATTTTGGAGTTAATTATTTTAGTTTTGTTTAATATATTGAGCCTTATTTGATTTCATTCAATTGAAATTATTTGATTTTGTGGAAATGAGAATTTAATTAAATAATTTTGAGTGTTTATTTAATTAAATTGAACAGTGAAATTTTTGTTCGAGATTTGATAATTATATATATATATGGATATGTATAATTATTATGGAAAAGGAAAAGATAGTTATATATGGAAAAGATATTATATTTTGGAAAGATGATAAAGATAAATTAATTATTGGATAATTACTTGGAGAAATGATATTTGTTGAGAAAGAAAAGAAAAATAACAAAATTAATTATATTTTGAAAAATATAATTATTGGTAAAAAGATAATTATATTGAGAAGAAGATAAAATGATGATTTGATGTGATATTTGATTGAGGAGAGAAGTTGATGTGATTGGGTAAATGAGAAAAAAGAATAAATAAGCTTTATTTAAAATAAAAATTGATAATTATATATTGAAAAATAATGATTGAGAAAATTGTAACATCTCAAATTTTTACAGAGCTTTTATTGATTATCTTAAATTATTTGGGATTTATCTTGAGGTTTGGAGTTAAAATTGAATTATTGATGTTGAAATTTATGAAAGTTTAAAATAAGTGATTTATTGGAGAAAATTTGATTAATTAAAAGAATTGAGAATTTGCGTTGATTTTGGATCTTAAAAGGAAAAGTTGTTTTGGAATTGGAATTAATTATATGTATATATATATATATAAAACTAAGAATTTGGATTTTTCGGTGGATTGTGATATTAATCATTTAGCTTTGTATAAATAACTAATATGAAAAAGTAGAGTCAATTATATGATGGAATATAATTATAATTATTTGAAAAATAAGACAATTCATGAGAAGAAAGATGGTTGATTTGATTGGAGAAAAGATTATATATTTAATTTGGAGACAAAATAATAGTTTAAATAAATATATATATTTATTATATATTTTGGTGAGAGAATATAATAATAAAGTATTATTATTATTATTATTAATAGTTATAAATGTCTAAGATTTTGTGTTTTTAAGAAATTTATTGGGGAAAGATAATGAGAGTAAAAATGTAGGTATATATTGATATCATATATACATCCTAAAAAAAGAAAATAATAATGATAAATATTGTTATTATTATTTGGGTTGATAAATAACATTGGAATGCTTAAATTGAAAAGAAAAGGAAAAAGAAAAGATTCTTCATCTTCTTCACTAAGATACCCTATGTTGCCTCACCGATTTTGGTTAAGATTGGTGACTTAGGTAAGTGTTTTGGATTTTTATTTTGGAATTTTTATATTTATTAAAGGTTATTTAATTGAGACTCTAAATTAAGTTATGTTGGAATTGATTTTGGTTGATTGTCTTTGGAAGGTCTCTCAGACAAATCTTGAAGATTTAAATAGTGAATTTTTCCCATCAAGGTTGAATTGGTTTCGACCTCAATTTTGGGATCGAATTACTTAGAGAATTTTTACTGTTAGCTAGGGGCTATTTTGATTGGCTAATCTCTCATGTAAGAGATTCTACTACTGGATTTTAGAAGATAAAATTAAGAGCTTGCATGTATTTTTCCTTATTATACATTAATGTAGCTAAGATGCATAACGTGTTGATGTTGATGATTGATGCTAATGACCGATATTGATGACTGATATGTATTAACGCATGATATGTTAATCACATGATAAGAATGTTTTGATTGTATGCATGCCATGTTATGATATTTATGATATGCTACATGCTTTAGATTGTGGTGTGTCTGTTAACTTTGTCTGTTGAACTTTTATCCACATGTATTGTGATCCTATCTATGGGGTCACTCGCACGACTAAGGGTGTTCCTACAGTACCACTTACACAATTTAGGTGTTTGAGGGTCATCTAGAATGTCTAGGTCTATGAGATATGTACATTAGGTAATCTAGGGCAAATGAGAGATGTGTAATGAGTATGAGGATGCTCTAGTTTATTGTATTTGTATATATAAGTTTGATGTAATATACTTTTACATTTTACCATTTTCAATGTTGGAGGATTACTTTACTATATACATCACATAAAGACTAGAGTTTTAGTCCAAGTAGGAGTTTGTTGGGTTTTATATCCTAAAACTCGTTTTTATATCCTAAAACTCATTGATAGTAAATATAATTCATTGACCGTTATTTATTAATAAAATATTATTATTATTATTTCAATAAGCGTTATTGATTACATTATTAGCTTTGTCTCAATAACCTAAATCTAATAAACTAACATCCTAAGCTGTTTGAGATCAACTTAAACAGTCTATACTATAGGGATAAGGTTGGGTACCTTATTCTGGTAACACTATGGATACAATTCACTTTGTAATTGAATACAAATCCAATGATTAAACAAGTTCGTGTAGATGACATGCGAGTGAGGGTATCCTATGCAATGAGTTTGCATAAGAATGAACCACGAAATAGTAACCACTAGATGTAACTCCGTTAACTAGTTGAGTTTCTATTTCATTAGGATGACCTAGGTAACTTAGTCTTAATCCTGAGTGTATTCTAAACTCCTGTTCGTGAGGTATTATCCTTTGATTTGTACAAGTGAGAGTGGTCAAATTACAAACTCAATATGCTTATCATCTTGAGGACGAGACCGAGTGGGGAGTTGGAAACATAATCACACAAGATGGAATTCACTCCTTTCTGACTTTAGAGTAAGTAGATGAGTGTTCCTTTAAACGGTGTCTCTGGGACTTGAACAAAGAACCCTACCTTGTCTATGACACGAAAGAGGTTTCTATTTATTGGTTGGACCATAAATCGGTTATTCATTAGAGAAGCATTGATATTTAAGGACTAGATGTAACCTAGGGGTAAAATGGTAATTTAACTCAGCTGGTGTTGTGAACACTCGTGAAGGACTAACTTACTGTTATTGATCTATATCCGTGGACATAGAAATATATCTACAGTGAGAAGAATTCAGCTGTGAGTCTTTAGTGGAGTGTACACACAATTAACGAACATGGATTAATGTAATTAATGAGTTTAGCCAATCAATCTCAAATCGTTGTAGGTTCAATAGGTCTCATTCCTAGTTCGTTAAGAGTAATGAGATTTATTCATATTGGTTGTAATTTAAAATGTTCAAATTTACTTTGGAAATTAGTATAATGTATAGTGATTCATTATAATATAAAGTGTATCAAACTTTATTATATAAATTTAATTTTGGATACGATTCAAAATTAATTTATGAGAGGTAAAATATTTAAATGAGCTCAAATATTAATCTAATATGAATTGAATTTATATTATTGGCCATGCGAGAAACTTATATTTGAATATGATTCAAATTTAATTTAAGTTAAATATAAGATATTTAATTTAGCTATTAATAGTTTAGTTTTATTTTATTTAATTAAATTAATATAAAATTATAAGATATTGGAGAGATATTCATTAAATAAGATTTAAATAAAATATTAATTAAATATGATATACTTAATTATTAAATAATTGATTAATAGTTAATTATTTAGTAGATTTGAAATTTCTATTAATTTAAAATTTTTTAAATTAATAGAATCTCACAATTCTCTCCTACTTCTTTTCTACTCTAAAAAGGAAACTGAGTTATAAATATCTAAAAGAAAACAGTTTTATTTAACTATTATATCGACCAAAAAATAAGAACTAATAATTTTCCTTTCTGCAAAAGAATTTTCTCTAAAAAATCTCTAAACTTTTTTCCATCACAATTGGTTCCCACAATCTAATCTCATCCCAATGGATAGGAAGGTCTATGACGGATGGTGTCCCATTTTGGAGATTCATTTTGTAGATTCAGAGACGTCAAACAACTAAGTTTTTCTTTCTCTAATCTATAATTAGAAAGCATGCTTAGCCTTTAAGTCTTAATAAGAAAACTAGTTTCTTAATTATTTTTGTCAGTTATAGATTAGAAATTAAATTGAGAAATAGTTCTGTAAAATCTTCCGCTGCCATAAGCCTTTTATCCCTTATATTAGTTGAGCTTTATTCATCACTTGGCCAGTGTCAATTGCCAACTACCTGAGAGGGCAAGTAGCAGGAATAAGGCTAATGTGTGCAAGGAGGAGTTTTGTAACAAACCCCACCTTAGCGAGATAGCTTCCAACATTTGTATCCCAAAAGGCGAACAAGTGCGAACATTAGGCACCAAGAGGTTGTTGTCCTTAAACACTGGAAATGATGTAGGATACCTACTGATGTTAAAACTTGACTAGCAGCCCAATTTGAAATGAAAGATTTGGGAGAGACACAATATGTTCTTGGGATTCAAATCATAAGGGATCGTAAAAACAAAATGCTAGCACTATCTCAGGCAACCTATATCCACAAAATGTTGGCTTAATATTCGATGCAGAACTCTGAGAAGGATTTATCACCTTTCAGACATGAGGTTCACTTGTCTAAGGAACAGTATCCTAAGACACCTCAAGAAATTGAGGATATGGGACATATTTTTTATGCCTCAGCTGTGGGAACTTAATGTATGTTATCCTCTGCACTAGGTCAGGCATTTGTTATGCAGTGGTAGTAGTTAATAGATATCAGTTTAACCAAGGGTTAGACCACTAGATGGCAGTTAAAATTATTCTCAAGCATCTTAGGAGAACGAGAGACTACATTCTTATGTATAGAGCTAAGGATTTGATCCTTACAGGATACATTGAATTTAATTTTCAAACTGATAAAGATTCTAAGAAATCCACGTCGGGATTAATGTTCACCTTAAATGGGGAGTTTTGGTATGACGTAGCATCAATCAAGGATGCTTGCAGACTTTATATGGAGGCTGAGTACTGATAACGCGTATAAATGACCATTATTATAGCTTTTTTTTATTAGAATAATGGGGTTGAAACACATAAGAAAATGATTAGAATGCATGACTTATGTTGTAAATGCATAAGTATTTAGAAATATAGCTTACATGAATGTCATTCCTGTTTTATGTTATTATCATGTTTGAATACAGAACAAATGGAAAAAAGAAGAAAGGAGAAGATGGTACATGACATCTTGCGTAATGGCTACGCGGTGGATCTCGCTTGGCGAATAGCAACCCCAGACGAGGAGCTAAAACATCAAGCGAGGATAGCTCACAAGAGGTCAAGAATGGTAGCTGGAACAATGTGACCTTACAAGGTCAGATGACAGCGCTGACACGCTCAGAAGAATAGAAGTTTTCTGTTGAAAAGCAGCCTATACAAGCACTTTGTCTCCAATAAGAAGAAGAGACTCATGAATGGGCACAAGAGGTCTGAATAGGCCTAAGAAACTCTAGATAGATCTCGACAGAGCTCGAGTGAGCTACTCAGAGAGTGTATGGTTACAATAAAGAAGAATATTATATATGTAGATTCCCTAACTTATAGTAGTAATTCATTTCCTTCTGCCTACCATTTTATTGTTTCACCTGTGAGTTATACTGTACATATTGTTTATAGGTCTATAATCTACATTCTTTGATAATTTTTATATAAATATAATTATTCAATCTGTTATCTGTCCTTTTCTTCAAGTCAACATGTTTTCAATAGTTTAAGTAGGTGATAGCTCATGATAAGAAAAGTTGCTATACATTTTAACGTGTTAATTATGCTTTTATGAATGCTTGGCTAGCATAAGTTGCTAACTGCTCGAGAGAAAAAATAGCTAGAACTTAGTTAGCAAGTTATGTCGTGTCAAGGTTATCTCACTTCTTATTCAAATGATATCATGTAGACCTTCCTACCCTCTTTTCCCAATGCAAGTTAGATGCGTTGTTTTATCTTTCTCTTCACATCATGTTGCAGACTTTCGTTTTGTAATTAGCCAATTATTACATTTTTTTTCCTTTAATTATTTCAATTTTCTCAAATGTAAAGTGGATCCTAGAAATAACACCAAGAAATAATTTTCTGTGTTCGACCCTGGATCACCAGGTAAACCTACTGTTTTGCTTGGACTTGGACAAGTAGTAGGGAGACTTGTACTCAATGAGGACTTAGGAATTATGCGATGGAGAGGTATTTTGTGAGCATTTTACATGGCTCTGATCAAGCCCTATGACTCATCACCTAGGATGGAAATATGTGGTATAGAGAATTACCATGAGCGCACTACGTGTGCTTACTCAACTTTGTGACGTATTGTAGTTGAATTAAAAATGATTGAAACTATTAAGTCAAAGCACTAAATTGACAAACTAAGTACGTCGCTGCTTGTGAAGCAGAAAAAGGAGTTTGGCTCAGAAAGTTCCTACAAGTTGTTCCAAACATGAATATGCCCATTACTTTATATTGTGATAACAATGGGACATATTGTTGATCCATTTACGAAGACTCTTATGGCTAAAGTGTTTGATGGTCATTTATAATGTCTAGGTCTACGAGATATGTACATTAGGTAATCTAGGACAATTGGGAGATGTCTAATGGGTATGAGGATGCCTTAGTTTATTGTATTTGTATATATACATTTTATGTAATATACTTGTACATTTTACCATTTCTAATGTTTCAGGATTACTTTATTATGTACATCCCCTAGAGACTAGAGTTTTAGTCCAAGTGGGAGTTTGTTGGGATTTATGTCCTAAAACTCTTAGATTATAAATATAATCTATTGACCGTGATTTATAAAGTGTTATTATTATAATTTGAACAAATGTTATTGATTATAATATTAGTTTTGTCTTAATAATCCAAAGCCAATAAACTAACATCCTAAGTTATTTGTTAAGTCTTGAACGGTCAGGGATCAATATACGAGATCAACTTAAAGAGTCTATAACATAGGGATAAGGCTGGATACCTTTGTTTGGAAATATGTCCTAAAACTCGTAGATTATAAATATAATTCATTGACCGTTATTAGTAAAGTGTTATTATTATAATAAATGTTATTAATTATATTATTAGTTTTGTTTTAATAACCCAAATACAATAAACTAACATCCTAAGCTGTTTGATGAGTCTTGAACATTATGTAGAGACATACAGAGATCAATGTTCGAGATCAACTTAAAGGGTCTAATAGTATAGGGATAAGGTTGGATACCTTATCCTTGTAACACTATGGATATGCCTCACTTTATATTTGATACAAATACAATGATCTAACACATTCGTGTAGATGACATGCGAGTGATGGTATCCTATGCAATAAGTTTGCATAAGACCAGACCACAAAATAGTAACCACTAGATGTAACTCCATTAACTAGTTAGGTTTCTATTTTATTAAGATGACCTAGATAATTACTATTAATCCTAAGTGTATTATGAACTCTTATTCGTGAGAGATCGTTCATT
This sequence comes from Cucumis variabilis, assembly GCA_037974545.1. Lineage (NCBI taxonomy): Eukaryota > Viridiplantae > Streptophyta > Magnoliopsida > Cucurbitales > Cucurbitaceae > Cucumis > Cucumis variabilis. The sequence continues at coordinate 12,614,991 of JBBPDI010000032.1, read as the reverse complement.
GATTTGTATGGGTGACAGTGGCCAGATTGTCTACTCAATATGCTTATCATTTTGGGGACAAAATTGAGTAGGGAGCTAGAAACATAATTATAAGAAAGAATTCACTCCTTCATGTCTTTACAATAAGTAGATAAGTGTTTTCTTAAATAATGTCTCCGGGACTTGAACAAATGATCCCACTCTCTCCATCGCATGAGAGAGGTTTTTGTTTATTGGTTAGACCATAAACAGGTCGTTCATTAGAAGAACACTGGTATTTAAGGACTAAAGGTAACCTAGAGGTAAAACGGTAATTTGACCCAACTGGTGTTACAAACGTTCGCGAAGGACTAACTTATTGTTATTGGTCTATATATCGATATACACAAAAATATATCTACAGTGAGAAGAGTTCAAATGTGAATCTTTAGTGGAGTGTACACACAATTAACGAATATTGATTAATGTGGTTAATGAGTTTAGCCAATTAATCTCATATCGTTGTAGATTTTGATATGTAGGTTCATTAGATCCCATTCCTACTCATATTGATTATAATTTGAAATGTTCAAATTTACTTTGGGAATTAGTATAATGTATGATGGTACATTATAATATAAAGTTTATATTTTTTAATCAAACTTTATTATATAAGTTTAATTTTTGATATGATTCAAAATTAACTTATGAGAGATAAAATATTTGAATGAGTTCAAATCTTAATTTAAGTGAATTGGATTCATATTAAAATTATTGGTTATGAAAGAAATTTATATTTTAATATGATTTAAATTAAAGTTAAATATAAGATATTTAATTTAGCTATTAATTAATGGATGATTAATTAATAGTTTAGTTTAATTTGATTTAATTAAATTAATTTAAAACTATAAGATATTGGAGAAATATTTATTAAATATGATTGACATGAAATATTAATTAAATATGATTTATTTAATTAATTATTAGATTTAAAATTTTTATTAATTAAATTTTTTAAATTAATAGATCTCAAATTCTCTCCTACACCCTCAAGGAAAAGAAGTTATAAATATGTAGAAGAAAAATAGTTTTTCTTAATCAAATCAAGTCAATATTTTTGCTCTCAGCAAAAATAGTTTCTCTCTAAACTTTTTTCCATCCTAATTGGTTCCCGCAAACCAATCTCATCCTAGACGATAGGAAGATCTTCAACGGGTGGTGTCCCAATTTGGAGTTTTTGTAGATTCAGAGACATCAACTACGTAAATTTTTTTTTTCTAATCTATAATTAGAAAGGATGCTTAGCCTTTAAGTTATAATAAAAAAAATTAGTTTTTATATTATTTTGCCAATGTATTGGTATTTTGGGATTTTCAAATTAAATTGAGAAAATATCTCTCTAAAAATCTTCCGCTGCCAATGACTTTTATCCCTTCACAAACTTACCTTAAGAAACGTGCCACCAACATAAATAATAGGTCTACAATGTTTTCACCCTTCAATTGATGCACCAAAAGCCATAAAGCAAAACTTTAAATGACCACTATCATCCATCTCTAAAGTAGTGCATGTACCTATAATAATCCCAAAACATTTTTATCAGCACCAACAAAAAAGAAGAGATAGACTCTGATAGATGCTAATATTTGTCTATCTAGATAAATTGTGATAATTGTCTATCTAGATAGACTTTGACATTTGTCTATCCCCATCAATCTGCAAATGAATGTAAATTTGATATATGAAACTAATGATACCTAGGTTGATTTAACCAATTTATTAAAGAAGCTTGGAATCAACGTGTATGATTCAATTGCATCACCTTTTAATATCTTTACAATGTGATCTTTTGCTCTCCAAGCTTTCTAATAACTTATATTAACTCCAAGATTTATACGAGCCTTATGCATAATCGCTTTTGGAATGGAATGATCAATAGACATGAACCTAAAATCATATATCAAGCAACAACCAATTACCATTAAAGAAGCTTGCATGTGACAACTTTGAGTAGTAATCAATGAACAATCATGGCCAGAAATATATTTTTGTAGCATTCACAACTCACTTTTCTTATAACAAGATGCTTTAACATAGCATTTACATCCTTCTTACGAACATCTAAGTTCAAGAGATCTCATATTTGATATTGCAGTTTTAAATTGAAAGTTGTTCTTCACTGCTATTATATATGCAAATTAAAAATACTTTGAAAGCACTTCTTTACTTTCAAATAAACTTTTTTTTTACCTTCAAATGTCTCTTATAATTTCATCACTTGAAACAGAAGAAGGAGAGCTTATATTCAATGACATATCAACATTCACTTGTACACTACTAGAAGAAGAAAACCTTTCCAAAGAATTAACACTTACATGAGCAACTAATGGATGTCTACTAGTTTCATCTTTAGCAAAAGCTAAATATCAAGCATCATCATTGTCTATTTTAATTAGCACCACAATTTGAATGTTGCTTTTACCAAAATCAAGTAAAACAAATAATTCTACTGATCCATCCAATTGAATGTGTTCACATATTAAACCAACCAAAGAATTAAAGCTGACTTAGACATCTACCAAATTTTTAGCTTATGAGTAATTCTCTTAAACATTGCATCCATTCCACTGACCTCCGTAAAAACAACAATAGGAATATACATTGTAATCTATGAAAAAAATACAATTAAGTATTTAATGGTGATAGAAAGAAATAGATAGACATAAACAGACATAGACAGACATCTATCACTGAATAAAAAAAATAAATGTACCAAACGATAATAATAAACACAAGGCAAGAATAAATAGACGATTGTGCAATGAAATAATATGAATTAAACGATCATGTTAACCATGATAAACGATCATTTGACAATGATAAACGATTGTATTGAATGAAGTAAACGGTCGTATTGAATAAAGTAAACAATCATGTTGACTTAGGTACACAATCGTTTGACAGTGGTGATCGTATTGAATATGTAAATGATTGTGTTGATATAGATAAGCGATTGTGTTGATAGTGATAAAAAATCGTGTAATTCAATGTAAATTATCGTGAAAAGCTTCAAACTATTGATTTTCATAATGAAATACAGAATTCTTACAGTAATACCTTCTAAACATTCGAAACGAAAAAAAACTTTAGAATTCTTACCAACAACAAGAAATAAAAACGATCTTCATAATGAAATATAAAATTCTTAGATCGATGGAAATGATCGTGAAAAATTTCAAATCTAACGATCTTCATAATGTCTTACAGTAATACTTAAATCTTCTAAACATTTGAAACAAAAACAAAATCTACAATTCTTATTACAAACAAAAATAAAAATATCTTCCTATAGAAAGACAAAACTCTTAACGAAATTTTATAATTGTCTAAACATTTCAGACAAAAACAATATTTAGAATTCTCATCGAAAACAAAATCACTGCAACGATATTGATAGAGTTATAAACGATTTTGATTGTCGAAGATGACGAAGAAAAGAAAGAATATTCAAAAGGAAGAAAATTTTCGAAGATGATGAATAAGATGAAAAATATCTAAAAAAGGACATGAATAACTCGGAAAGAAAATGAAAAAATCGGAAAGAAGAAGAATCAGAATTGAAAAATCGTTATAAATCAATTAGGATAAATATGAAATTATGGAAAAATAATCATCCTTAATGAACTTTTTTCCTAAATTGTCATACGTAAATATTTTCTAATTTTGTTATATGTATAAAAATTTTCCAAAATAATATTTATATTAATCTTATTTAAATTTTGTTATTTTTTTGAAAATGTGTTATCGTTCAAACCTTTGTTATTTAGAAAATAAAAAGACACACATGCATCATAAAAACACTAGTAAAATGAAAAGGTGTGAAGTTGAGAAACAACAAAACTGACGTAGGATTTTGACCCAAAAGCAAAATATATCAGACATTTTTCGAAGTACTATACATTATATTAATCAATAGTTTGGAATATCTCAAATCTTAATGCACGTGTTAAAATATCACTTGATCATAAATGCACATGTGCTACGTGGTGTTCAGTCTACTTGCATTTCCGTCAATCTAACGATACGCTTCTATCCAGCGAAAAGCCGCACCCAAATTATTAACTCACTACACATATTTACTATTTATTGATTCTTAAGATTCGCCGGAGCCTCTCAGAAATGGCGGAAGCGCACGACTCCGATGATCGGCACACCACCGTGCCGGTTGAGGAAGAAGATGCGTCCAGTCATCAATCCAAAGGAGTTTGTATTGAGGATCAGACCGTTTATGAACCTCTCCGCCGTCTGATCGCTGAGATTTTCTTTCCCGATGAAATTAAGGGTTCTTTGTTTCATCGCGTCAAGGTCTCTGTCGCTGATAATGGCCCTGCCGTTGGACAAGCTTGCAGAAACTTTGGTCGCGACGTTCTTTCTTGGACTCGTAGGGGCAGTCCTCTTCGAGCGCTCCTTGTTATCTCTGTGAGTATGGTAGATAATTCTAATGTTGTGGGTGTATGGGATTGTTTATTGTGTTTAAAATGCATTTCTTTCAGTAAGTAATGGATTGTATGCTAATGTTCGAGATTATGATTTTATTGCTTTTCGGTTTTTCTTTTAAGGTTTCGCTTGATCTGGACGGGATTTGTTGTCAATAAGAATATGTTTTACTTAGTAATGAATACTGTCAAGCAATTTCGGGCTCATGGTCAAATACGCAGAGAGTGCTTGAGTGGCCGTGTTCTTAACTTTTGGAGAAAAGATTCTGTTGAAGTGCTTTTCTTCCTTTTGTTCGATTCCTTTGCGTACTACTTTTTATACGCTCTTTGTAGTTGAACCAAAAAAGTCTTCTGGCTCCGTTTTTACACAAATTCAATTAATGCTCCCCATCTTTTGCTGTTTGGCTTCTACTTCTAGTACCCGTTATCAAGTGTTGTTACAGTGGAGGGAGTTGATCCCTTCTTCCTTGGCCCTTGGCCATCCTTTGCATGGTATAAAATTGGAATTGTACTTATGTGCTTCGTAAATTTCCAATTCTCATACGTTGCCATCCTTTTTGGCTGAAGATAATTATTTTCATGGTTGCAGCTATTGGAGATAGCTCATATGTTAATACCTGAGCAATCTTGAGAATACGTACCCCCATTTTTTCAATCTATTCTATAGCAACGCAACGGTAGAATTTCATTTCATTTTCTTTTTTTCTTTTGTGTGTGTGTGTGTGTGGGGGGGGGGGGGGGGGGTCGGGTGGTTTCCTTTTTTCGTTCTGACGTTTGGAAAATTCGTTG
>JBBPDI010000032.1:12544269-12566724 GCA_037974545.1 Cucumis variabilis | reverse complement strand
TTCCTGAATAATAGGGAAATTTCTCTATAAGTGAAGATTATCCAACAATTTTGTCTCCTTTTTGTCATCTCTTTCTCGAAAATTTGAACTTTTTCGTGTTCCATAGTTCGAACGGTCTTCTTTCAATGGTTTCTCTCTCCAACTGCCTTGTCTCTTTTCTGTTGGCATGTTCTTCCTTACTCGTTTCCTCCCCAATTTCTTCACCTTACTTATTTGAATTCTACTGTTAATGATCTTTGAATGACTATCGGGCTTGCCTTTGATCACCAACTCGACATGCTCGTCTCCTTTTTGCTTTTCTTTACGAGTTCGCTACAATTTCTCCCACCAAACTTCTCTTTTTTGCCATTTTGCGCTTGCTGTTTGTAGTTCAATTTTGCAATTGTCCCATGGCCATAGAGCTTCTCCTACTTTTGCCAAATTTACTAATTTCTTCCATGACCATCGTGTTTCTTCTCCTATTGCCAGAAGCTGTACTCCAGGATCAACTGCTTGATATCAATTTGTGTTAGGATACCACAACAAGGAAACTCAAAAAAATACCAAAATCGTAGAGCACAAAATTAAGTTAACATTGGGAAAGGAATAGTGTTATATTATCTTTTTATATTAAGAATCAAATACAAGGTCTTCTTCTGCAGAAGAAAGATCAACTATGAACTACCAATGAGGAAAAATGTTACATACATAAATGAGGAAGTATACATAGGAAACATTCAATATTACAAAAGAAAAAGGAAATCCAACATTCTCTCTCAAGCTGGTTTGTAAATGTTCTCCATAGGCAACATGTTTAGAAATTTATTAAAGTATCTTTTCGAAAGTGCTTTAGTTAGCATGTCCCACAGCTCTGTCGTTGGAAGATAAGATATGCATATTACACCTGGCATCAATTTCTGCTTTATGAAATGTTTGTCAACTTCAACATGCTTTGCCCTATCACGTAGAATTTGATTATGAGTTATAGCTATTAAACCGCCAATTCACCTAAAAGCTTAAGTTGGTGGTTGAAGGAAAATTTAAATATATATCACCAACACTCCCCCTCACTTGTGGGCTTGAAATATTTGAAAGGCCCAACAAGTGGAAATCAATTTTAATTGGGGAGGAAACAACAATGCAGGGGCTTGAACACAAGACCTCCTTGGACCACCTGCTCTGATACCATATTAAACTGCCAATTCACCCAAAAGTTTAAGCTGGTGGTTGAAAGAAAATTTAAATATATATCACCAACAACAATGATGCTTGTTATCACAATAATCTTGTATTGGTGTCATTTAAGACACTTTTAATTCTTCAACGATCCTGTTTATCTTAGTACCTTCACAAATTTCATGGGTTAAGATTGTAAATTCTGCTTCAGCACTACTCTTGATTATTGCATTTGGTTTTTACTATAACAGATAACTAAATTTTCTCCAACAAATGAACAATAGCTTACTCTGTGCCTAATTCTTTGTGGCAACCTTGTTATCACAATAAGCTTGTATAAATGTCATTTAAGACACTTTAGTTCTTATAAGATCATGTTTATCCATGTACCTTCACGAATTTCATGAGCTAAGATTGGGGTTAAACCGTTTGAAAGGGAGTCACCTTAGTGGATGTGTGGAAGGTGGTTTTTGTACCACAATTCTACCCAGGGAATTAGCTTGTCCCATTTCTTTGGTTGCTCATTGCAGAAGCACCTTAAGTAGGTTTCAGGACATCTATTTACCCTTTCTGTTTGCTCGTCCGTTTCCCGGTGAAACGCAGTGCTTCTCTTTAAAAGTGTCCCCATGGTCGTGAATAACTCCTTCCAAAAGTTGCTAAGAAAAACTTTGTCCCTATCTGTAATAATGGGCTTGGGAATGCCATGCTTGTTGACTACTCTATCTAGGAATATAGAAGCCACTTGTTTAGTCGTGTAAGGGTGTTTCAAGGTTAAGAAATACGAGTATTTATTCAAGTGGTCCACCACCACCATAATTACATTAAATCCTCCGGCTAAGGGCAATCCTTCTATAAAATCCATTGTCCAATCTTCCAATATTCTATCAGGAATGAGAATGGGTTGCAGCACCACAATCGGTTTAGAAGCTTCAAATTTATTCCGTTGACATATGCCACATTCTTCCATGTATTTCTTTACATCAACCTTCATTCCTTTTCAGTATAATTCTCCACTGATCCTTTTGTAAGTTTTCAAGAATCCGGAATGACCTAGTATCAAATCATGGAACGTATGCAGTAGCCTTGGTATGAGAGAAGAATTCTTGGACAATACTACACTTCCTTTGTACTGCAGCTTTCCATCAGTACATTGATATTTCCCTTCCTTTTCCACACCCTCCTTCAGATCAGTTATAATCTTCTGAAGTTCTTCATCATTTTCAACTTCCTTCCATATTAGATCAGCATCAACAATTTCGATGGTGGTCATGGTGTTCAATTCCAACGGCTGTTCCCTTCTTGAAAGAGCATCAGCGCTTTATTCTGCAATCCTGGTCGATATAGTATCTCAAAATCATACTTGAGGAGTTTCGTTAACAACTTCTGTAATTGAGGTTGAACCTCCCTCTGCTTCAGCAAAAATTTGAGGGCTTTTTGGTCTGAAATTACAGTAAATTTCCTCCCGAGAAGGTAGTGTCTCCATTTCTGCTCTGATAGAACCACAACCATCAATTCCCGTTCATAAATAGATTTGGATTGAACTCTTGGAGATAGTTTTTGACTGAAGAAGGTGATAAGATGCCCTTCTTATGATAGCACTGCTTCTAATCCCACCCTCGAGGCATCAGTCTCTATAGTAAAAGGTAGGGACCAATCGGGTAATGCCAGTATCGGTATTGTTTTGTCATTGCCAATTTCAGTTGCTCAAAAGCTATTGTTGCTTCCTCATCCCATTTGAATGCATTCTTTGGTAGTAGCTTAGTTAATGGTGCTGCAATCTCACAACTCTTTACAAACCTTCTATAATAGCCGGTTAACCCTAGAAATCCCCTCAGTCCAGTAATGTCTTTTGACCTTGGCCATTTTATCATGCTTCTGTTCTTTTCCTCATCGGCCTCAACTCCTCGACTGGATATTAAGTGCCCCAAATACTGAACTTGGGAGTGTGCTATCACACTTTTTCTTATTGGCAAATAATTGATTATCCCTCAGTATTGCCAAAACCATTTGCAGATGTTTCACATGCTCATCTATATCAGCACTATAGACTAGAATATCATAAAAAAAAACAAGAACACATCTCCTAAGGAAGGGTTTGAATACCTGATTCATTAAGGATTGAAAGGTGGCTGGAGCATTGGTGAGGCCGAATGGCATGACCAAGAATTCATAGTGTCCTTCGTGAGTGCGAAATGCTGTCTTCTCTACATCTTCCTCCTTCATCCTTATTTGATGATACCCTGATTTCAAATCTAATTTGGAGAACACTGTTGTCCCATGTAATTCATCTAGTAATTCTTCAATCACGAGGATAGGAAATTTGTTAGATATGGTCACCTGGTTTAACTTTTGATAGTCCATTCATAATCTCCATCCCCCATCCTTCTTTTTCACCAATAACACCGGGCTAGATTAAGGGCTGTGGCTCGGTCTAATCACCCCTACGTGTAGCATTTCTATCACCAACTTTTCAATTTCTTCTTTTTGCACATGGCTATATTTATAAGGTCTAACGTTGATTGGTCTATGATCTGGCATGGTTATTATGCAATGATCAATAGCTCTCTTTGGACCTAATCCCCTTGGTGATTCAAATACATTAGCATATTGTTTGAATAATTTTTGAACCATGGGTAATTCTTCTTCATCTCCCTTTTCATAGTTATCCTCCCATTTGATCTCATATCTTTGTAACTCCAAGAGGAATCCTTGGTCTTCGATCTCCCATGTTTTTTCTAAGGTCTTCAATGAACATTCTACCTTAATGAGTGAGGGATCCCCTTTAAGTATTATTTTCTTTCCTTTTGCCCAGAATGTCATAGTTATTGAGGGCCAATGCACCTTCATAGTTCCAGTGGTATCTAGCCATTGCATTTCCAGCACAAGGTCAACGTTTTCCAACTCCACAGCTAAAAAGTCAGCTATAATCGTTAACTCTTTCAATCTCAATTCTACTCTCTTACATATTCCTCTTCCCTTGCAACGCGTGCCATCCCTAATGGTCACTCCAAATTGGGTGCCTGGTTCAATGTTTAACCGGAGTTCTTCAACCAAATCAATCCCTCCCTGATAAAGTTATTGGTCGCGCCACTATCATTAAGGATCACTACCTCTTACCCTTTCACCTTGCCTTTCAACTTCATTATTCCCTTGGATGTGAATTGTATGATAGTTCTTAATTCAATCTTAGTATCCTCAGCCAAATCTATTTGATTTAACTCTATCGCTTCCTCTGTCTCCCCCTTTGCAGAAGCCTCCTCATTACTCTCTTCCTCATTGAGTATGAAAAACATCAAGTCTCTTTTTCTCTAACTTTACTCTTACAGAAAAGATAATAATAGACCTAGCTACCCAATCCCGAAAGGACCTATTTATACTTTATTCTCTCATTCCTGCCTATGGGCCCCACTAGCACGATCTTTTTCCATCATTCCTTCATCATTAGCTGCTTGTACATTTACCCTTTTGTCCTTTCTTTTATATGTGTGAACAAGTGGGGGCCTTACACAAATCCACATCAGTTCTTCTTGACTTGAATATGAGCTTTGCTAAAATTTGTAAAATTCAGGGTTTTCTATGGCTATTTCTATAAGGCCTTCAATATGATCTCCAATTACCTCGAAAATACTTCTACACCATAAATCGAGGGGAAGGTTCTTAACTTTAAACCAACTTCCATAACCTTTCAACATTAGTGGTCTTCTATGTTTCAAACTGTCCCATTTTTCAAATTTAAGGTGGAAATTACCCATTCTTGCCATTTACCTTCTGCATCGATGAGGTCACTAAGGGAACCTTTATCAAGACTGATAAGGGCATTGTCATCATACAGGGGGTTAATAACAATATTGGTTTGGAATTTCGATTCCAGAAATTTGTGGATCGTCGTCCAGTCATCGGAAGCAAATCATTTCGAAATAATGTAGAGGTTATCAAAATTAAGCTTAGCCACCTCATAATTTTTAGTTAACCATTGTTTTTTAATTGAGAGGGGATGACAAACTGAAACATGAGTGCTTTTATGGTTGGAAGTCGGGTGGGGTTCCATTTTTCCAGGCCTTGATATTGTTTGGTTGGAAAATTTGGACTTGACCATATCAACATAACTTGGTTTTTCCACGGAAGGTTGGGAGGGAGCTTTGGTAGAATTATCTGAAAACCATCTAGAGTAGTAAACTATATCTACATACTTTTTCAACATTTTACAGAAGGAAGATCAGCCTTGGTTATGAACTCCTGAGCAGATTCCAATGGTAGAGTGATCTCCTGAATAAGCCGAAATATATCAACTAAGGATCCAACCCGAGTTAGTTTAGAACTTGAAGATCTTCAGCCGCCCTCCGTCAATTTCACCATCTTTCTTGAAGAAGCGATCTACTGGATTATTGAGGAGATCGGAAATGGTATGCAAAGTCCATCGAAGTTGAACTTCGGAGATTGATATGGGTTTGTTAGCTTCCACATCTTCAATAATAGTCTTTGTTCTCTTTCCAAATACAATAATGTGATTGATTAACTTTGCAGCTAACAATTGCCTTGCTGAGGGGCTCGCAGAAGAGGCTGGCTAATCCGGGGAGGATGGTGGAGGAGGAGAGAGGAGAGAGGAGAGAGGAGAGAGGAGAGAGGAGAGAGGGGAGAGAATGGAATAGTGTAATATTTTTCTTATATATTATGAATCAAATACAAGGTTTTCTTATATTAGAAGAAAGACCAACTACCAAATAAGGAAAAAATATTACATTCATAAATGATGAATATACACATAATAAACATGTAGCAATAGAAAAACGGATATCCAACATAATATATTGCACACGTTTTGTTATAGAGAGACTTAAAAAGCTTGCCTTAAAATTTTCTTTTGGCCCATTCTTCACTTGCAGGTTGTGTAAATATCAGACAAGCTTAGGTTTTTGTTATGGATCCTTGCTTTTATCAACCAAATTGGTCAAAGCTTCATGTTATGACCCCCAACTTTTGCTATTAATTTATCTAAAAAAAATAGAAAACTTTTGTGATTGATTATACGACCTTTCTTATTTTGTTTATGCTTGTTTGATTTGGGGGCCTTTCATGTTTCCTTCATGTTTTTTTTTTCTCATTAAAGAAACATTAAATTTTGTGACGATTTTTCATGGTTTTCTTTTTTGTGGTTTAGAGTTTTTGGTAATTTGATATATTGTTGGACTGTGCAGGGTGGTTTTGGTTTGCCTTCGGGAGAACTTCTAAAATGCTTCTTGAAAAAGAGAGAGAAATCCATGTTTGCTAGTGAAGAACTGATGGAAATTGAAAATGTGTTGCATTCTAGAACTGGAAGTCATGCTCCTCGTCCTTGCAACCCTTCAGAAGTTTGTTCACCTAGTCTAACTCTTACGGGATCATATTGCTCAGGCAATCATTGTGTGAACAAGTCAACTGAATCATGCGATGATATGGAACTGAAAGAAGATACGATCTGCTCAACAGAGAAGGTAGCTACAGAATTAGGTTCACGGCCTTTGACTGATCATGTTCCTAAAGCAACTTTATTGAGTTACACGAAAGTGAAGGACGAACCTAATGATCATGTGGATGACAGCAACATATATGGTAAGGATATGAATAATGTCTTCAGTGACACTGTGTCAATAAAGAGTGAAGCAACCATTCCCGATGAACATTATGAAAACAAGGTAGACAATATGCGATTGCAAGATCGAATGAAGTTTTTTTCTTCTCAGAAGGATTTTGGTTTTACACCTATGAATTATGAGCATCCAAAACCTTCTGACCCTGGATGCAGCATTCTTGTTTCAGAACCTGCTAGTTTAATGAACATTAAACGAAGACGCAAATGGAAAAAAACTGTCACGTACGTACTTGGAATTTTACATCGGAAAGTTGGTTCTTTGTCCCCCTGAAAAAGTTTTTCTTGTTTTTTTCAATCTCTTTGTACGTGCGAATTCATTTGCAGGAATTCAGTTGAAACAGCACTGGAGGAAGATGCTCCTGGCCTTCTCCAGGTATTAATATTATGTGTCATTAAATTTTGCTTGCAAATTTGGATTGTAATCTATTGTGATGTAACATTAGTCTCTTTTCGTTTACTTAATGAAAGTTCCTTATCCTTTTCAAAAAAGTTTTGGATCATATTTGTTAGAAATAGTGGGCTTAGGTCATGATGAAAGCGCCATGGGTAGTTAAGATTTATTTTGTCCTATTTTTTATTCTTTTATTTAGGCTCGTGTTGCCTATAAATTTCCCTCCTTTGTACCTTTATGAATTATTAGAAAATAATGAGATCTTCAACACTGTGGTGGTTTTTCTCCCTGTACTAGGGGTTCTCACGTAAATTTGTGTTCTTATTCTTATTTTATTTGCAGATACTAGTTGACAAAGGTGTACTAGTTGATGAAATCAAGCTTTATGGGGAGACAGAAAGTGATGAAGATCTAGATGAGTCTTTTAGTGAAGACAGCTTTAGTGAGCTTGAAGATGTGATATCGAGGGTGAGCATTGACACGTTTATCTATTTTTTATTTTTTCCAACAAGAAACTGATCTGTCATGAAGGAAAGTCTCATGTATGTCTTTCATGATCTTGTTTCGACCCAAGGTTTTTCCTTCATGGGCTATATGCTATAGGCTTTTCTAGCCATAAGCTTTCAGTTTCCTTCACCTACAATATTTTTCATGCTCAGGAAATTAAAACTCTGGAATAACGATTAATGCTTCTCCTTTAGGGTTTTTAAATGTATCAAACTATGGTTTTCTAGACCACAAAATACAAGTTTCCTAATGTCATGAAGGTGAGGTTTATATTACTTAATTAACTAATATATATTTCTTATGATTTAATATCTGTAATGAACCTTGTATTTTTACTTGAGTGGTTATTTCTTGGAGTATCTCAGGCTGTCAAATAATGGTAGGAAGGGTAAACATGAAGATCCCTATATTTCTAATTGTAAATAGAGGTGGTGAGATCCTAGTCCTTGCTCAAGAAGTTTACGAGGAAGCTTTTCTAGTACTCCCCGACCCTTTATTGAGGATGAAGATATGGTGAATTTGTTGTGCATTAAGAATGCTTGTGTCACTTGTAAAGGAGTTATTATTTTTAACTTTGGAAGGAAAAATGCTAGTGTTCATTGGAAGAGGTCGCTGATTCCTTACCATGACTTGATTAGGGTTAGGAATTTTCTTCTTGATAATTGGAATATTAAACATTTAAGCAATAATCATATATGTGATACACGTGCCAGTTTTGCAACTTTTGCTCAGAAAACTGTTAGCAACACAAAGATGGATTTTATGGAGGCTGTCATCAAAGTGAAGGACAGTTACTATGGTTCCATCACACCAGAGATGTTGTTATTGTACTTGGGTGGTATGGATTGTATGTCATCTGATGTAGACATCCTCCTTTCTTGATGTTTCTTTAAGTTCTTTAGTATTTCTTTAGCTAATTCTTAAGTATCTTGAATAACCATTCTTGTATTTTAGGATTAGTTATTATTTAGTTAAAGCTTGTGTATCTTGAGTTACTAATCTAGTATCTTGAGTTAGTTATAAATAAACTAACTCAACTCCAAGTTAGTTCTAAAACAACTAAATTCTAACAACTCTTGTAAACTTCCAGCCTATAAAAAGGCTTCTCCTCATTAATATTATTCATAAAATTTCCTAAGCTTTGCACTACTGCATCAATTGGTATCAGAGCATGATCCTAGCTCACCCTTTCCACAAAAACTTGGATCTTACCACTCATAACCGTGGACGCGGAAGCCTCCTTCGACCAACGCTTGCAGTTGGTGGAACAAACTGTTGAAGAACTCCGAAAAGGATAGTCGGATATACAACAATCTCTAGTAGAATTAACTAATCTTTTTACCTGATTTCATGCCTAACCCTTAGAAGAAGCAATCCAACCCCTAAGGAACCCAATTGCAGCAAACCAAGAAAGGCAAGAAAGACCATGAAACCCAGCTGCAAACCAAGAACGACCAAGAAATAAACCTATTCACATCCACAACTGGCTATATGGGAACAACTTACTTGGCTATTTGTTAGAAGATTCTGACTCTTTTGATGAAGACAATTTGCTGAACATTCATCAAGAACCACAACAAGGACTTAGGCTTTGACCAAATTTTCAAGAAGATCAAGAAATACGTATGAAAGAAGAACTTCCAACTTTCAATGGTCGAATGGACGTCGAAAAGTTTCTTGATTGGATAAAGAACGTGGAGAATTTTTTCGATTATGCCAATACACCCGAACACAAGAAGGTCCGATTAGTTGCTCTCAAACTTCAAGGTGGTGCAAGCGCTTGGTGGGATCAATTACAGAACAATAGACGATTATTTGGCAAATAGCTAATAAGAAGTTGGCCAAAGATGTTACGTCTAATGAAGAAGATATTCCTACCAATCAACTACCAACAACTACTTTACAATTAGTATCAACAGTGTCATCAAGGCTCACGAGCATCATGGATTATACAGAAAAATTCTATGGACTTGTTGCTTGAAATAATCTTCCCGAAACAGAACACCAACAAATTTCCAGGTTTATTCATGGTCTATGAGATGAGATTAAAGATATTGTAAACTTGCATCTAAGATTGAAGACAGTGAAGAGATTAAGAAAATAAAGATTTCTCAAAGAACAATTGGGACAGATAGCCAAGAGCTAACCCAACTAATTCATTTAGAAACGTTCAACAAGGAAGTTCCTCCACAACCTCAGAGCCTGCCAAGAAAGATTTACCCACCAAAGATTCCAACCACCAAACCAGGTGAGAATACCACAAAAAAAAAGGTCGGCAACATTTATAACCGTCCTACTTTGGGTAAATGTTTCAGGTGCGGTCAACAAGGACATTTCTCCAATGAGTGCCCTCAAAGGAGGACTTTGACAATTAAAAAAGGACAGGAAGAGGATGACTCGAATGACAACATCTATGAGATTGTAACACTGGATGAAGGAGATCAACTATCTTGTATAGTTCGGAGAATTCTTTTCACCCTTACGGCTGAATAAACACCTCAAAGGAATTCCCTCTTTCGAACAAGATGCACCATTAACGGTAAAGTGTGTCAAGTTATCATTGAAAGTGGTAGTAGTGAAAACTTAGTGTCTAAAAAACTAGTTTCTGCCCTAAATTTGAAATCTGACCCACCCTCGAATCCTTATAAGGTTAGTTGGATAAAAAAAGGGGGAGAAGCTACTGTTAGTGAGGTTTGTACTAATTCTTTATCAATTGGACATCACCCATAAAGACCAAATTATATGTGATGTTCTTGATATGGATGCTTGCGACATCCTTCTAGGAAGACCTTGGCAATATGATACAGATTACATTCATAGAGGTGGAGCTAACACTATTGAGTTTGATTGGATGAGTCGTCGTGTAGTTCTTTTACCTATAGGCAGCTCCTCCGAAACAAAACCTAACCCTAATAACGGAATACAACTTTTTTCAATAATCAAAGGTAAGGAGTGCACCTATCTTAGCCTTTGTCATTAAAGGAAACAACACTGCACCTTCAGAAAACCAATTACCTAGTGAGATACCAAACCTTTTAGCCAAATTCCCAAACATCATAGAACCAACCACTTCACTGCCACCTCTTAGAAATATACAGCACACTATAGACTTAATGCTCGGAAGTACTTACCTAATATGCCACATTATCGAATGAACCCTAGGGAGTACAAAATCTTACATGAACAAATAGAAGAATTCCTTAACAAAGGTCATATCCAACATAGCCTAAGTCCATGTGCTGTCCCAGCTTTACTTGCTCCAAAAAAAGATGGCAGCTGGAGACTTTGTGTGGATAGTAGAGCTATAAATAAAATGACAGTCAAATATAGGTTCCCAATCCCTCGTTTATCCGACTTCCTTGACCAATTAGGTAAGACTTCCATTTTTTCCAAAGTAGATCTTTAGAGTGGTTACCACCAAATAAGAATTAATCAGGGAATGAGAGCAAAACAACCTTCAAAACCAATGAAGGATTGTTTGAATGGTTAGTTATGCTCTTTGGTCTCTCTAATGCCCCTAGCACCTTTATGAGATTAATGAACCAAATCCTACAACCTTTTTTGAATCAGTTCATTGTGATATACTTTGGTGACATACTCATTTATAGCTCCTCTAAGGAATATCAAGTGGGTACCTAGTTATGGTGTACCTTCGAAAATCAAGACTACCTGCTAGTCAGTATTCAAAAATGACCAACAAGAGAATGGGTCCATTTCAAATATTGGAAAGACTCGGCCCCAACACTTACCGAGTAGATCTTCCAGCAAACACGAGAATCAGCCCATCTTTCAATGTTGCTGACCTGTCACCTTACTATGCACCAGATTCCTTCTCTTTAGCTCCCTAATCTTCACTCGAGGTCGACTTCTATCCTAGGGGAGGGGTTTGACGTAGAACATCCTCCTTTTTTGATGTTCCTTTAAGTTCTTTAGTATTTCTTTAGCTAATTCTTGTTTATCTTGAATTACCATTCTTGTATTTTAGGATTCGTTATTCTTTAGTTAAAGCTTGTGTATCTTGAGTTACTAATCTTGTATCTTGAGTTTGTTATACATAAACTAACTCAATTCCAAGTTAGTTCTAAAACAACTAAATTCTAACAACTCTTGTAAACGTCCAACCTATAAAAAGGCTTCCCCACTCATTAATAAATGATATATTTGAAGTATTATTCATAAAATTTCCTAAGCTTTGCATCTTCATCATCATCTAACGCCTAGTTGGTATGTAGTTGAATCCCAATATTCAAAGTAATCCCAAGGAGGTTTTTTGTGTAGAAAACAAAGTAATCGAAAGAAGGTGGCTGTTGCTTTTGATGAATTCATGTTGTTGCCCAGTGGATATTTTGCTAGTGTGAGATTATCTTGAGCATCTTTTCAAGGAAAATGATTTGATTCTTGAAAGAACTTGAGTTAAAATTTTTGGATGTAATTGCCTCATGATTGGCTGCTACAATGTTTTTAGTAGTAACTAGTAACATTCGTTGGGGTGGTCTTTCCTTTGCAAACATCAAATTGGGATATTGATCATCATTTTTGGGGTGTTTGTTTTCTTTCTCTTTGTGGAGCTGTTTTAGTTTGTTTGGGGGTTCCCACGTGTGTAATGAACTTTACAATTGAGGACATGGATGAACTCTTATTTCTGGATAAAGGGAAAAGTCTTGTGGCAGGCTCGTTATTTTACTTTCTCGTGGGAGATGTGGCTCAAGATAAATTGTACAATTTTTAGAGAGAATGAGAGGCATTTGGATGGAGTCTGAGATTTATTGTGGTTTGTGGGATGAGGGTGGGGGCACATAAATATGTGTCTTTATGCGCAACCATTTTGGTATTTTTCTTTTTAGATTGGATTCATTCTAAAGAGCTTCTTTTTAGATTGGATTCATTCTAAATGAAAGCTCTGTTTCTTACCAAAAAAAGAGAAATTGTTGTACCAGGAGGAACTATTTTTTTTTTTTTTTTCCATTCCATTATGGTTTTTACTTTGGATCGTCTATGGTTTGAAGTTTGGATGACCATGTCACCGGTTATAAAATTATATGAGGGACAGTATCTCAAGATTAACCAACCTGCACCTCGTGCCATTGGAGGATTGCATTGTTTGGGGCTTACACATCTTTGGTTTGTTTTATTCCTTAATCGTGCTTGGGTATAATGGAATTTTAAAGGTTTTAGAAGAGTTGTGGGAATTTGAGACAATACCACCCTTCTTACTTGTATTTATTCTCATCCTTATTAAATTTTTCTAACTACGTTTCTTTGAAATTACCAACTAGTGTTAATGTTTTTTTTATTAAGTTTATCTAACTACGTTTCTTTGAAATTACCAACTAGTGTAACTATGTTTTTTTTATTAAGTTTTTCTAACAACGTTTCTTTGAAATTACCAACTAGTGTAACTATGTTTTTTCTTTTCGCTTTTGGTCATATTTGATTTCTCAATGTCAATGATATTTGGTTGTTATCCAAGAAGAGAACTCAAACCTTTTATTTGATAATTTTGTTTGGTTTCTAGCATTTAGTACTACTTTGCATTTTGGTTGATGGTTGGGATTTTTCGTACGTCAGTTTGTCCTAGTACTCTATCTATACCCTAAAGTAATTGTTTCACCATGTGCTACAGCTTTTTTCTCAACGCCATTCCTTTATGAAGTTTCCCTCCATAAGATGCATGAGAAGTTCAAGAGTAAGCTATTGTTTAGCTTGTCTAGTTTCACTCATTGAGCAGGTAACAAGTTTTTTTTTTCCTATTTGATGCCTTGACGGTTTTGAATTATTTTGCATTGGAATCATTTTTTTCTATTAACATCTATTTAGTTCATCATTGCAGATGATGAATTTTCTTATTGTCCCAATCTTTTGGTCTCTTCTATGTGCAAAAAGGATCTTTTATTATCTTTCAACCTCTGTTTAAACTTACATTCCAGTTTATTCCTCTCTGATGATCTTCATTTGTTGTTTGCTCTTCTTTTATAGACAAGATATCTTCATTTCCGGAACTGGCCTGTCGAATGGGGGTGGTGCCGGGATCTCCAGTCTTTTATATTTGTATTTGAGAGACACAAAAGGTGCATTTAGTATCGTTTGCATTTTTGTGAACTGATTACTGAGATATTGAAGGTGCTGGATTTGATTGCAGAATAGTGATGGAACGTCCTGAGTATGGCTATGCGACATATTTTTTTGAGCTTGTGGATTCGTTACCCATCAATTGGCAGATAAAGCGGTTGGTGATTTCCATGAAGCTTACGAGTTGCAGCAGAATTTCATTACTAGAGAACACACCATTATTGGTAACAACTTCAGTAATCGTACTTCATTTTCTCATCTATATTCTTATTATTATTATTTCATAGGAAAAAAAAATCATTGAGGAGCGAAATAATATAAATAAGCTACCAAAGCCAAGGTGTGAGAATAAGGTTTCTGTTTGGGTTTAAATTATGAGAATAGGACAATTTATAGAAGACTAAAAAATTGTTCAACTGTTTTTCTCCCTTTTGTTTACTGCTATATATCGTAGTAAAAATTCAATAGTATGAGAGCACTAAATTTTTGGGGGACATGAGAATTAGTGAGATATCCCGGAAAGAAATCGAGTGATGCATCTATGAGAATTGAGTGAAATGGAATTAGGAGAAGACGAATGTGAAGTGTAGGTGTCATTTAATGATAGCACATTAAAGGAAACTTGGCGACAATGTGGACTATGGAGCACATATTGCATGACAACAAGAAGATTATTTATTTGTGGGTGCTTATTTCTGATCAGGATAGTGGGTGGTAATCACATGACAGGTGACTAAGTCGTTTTAAGAGATTGACAAGTACTCAAGTCAAGGATGAAGATAGAGAATGATGAGTATCTAGAAATGAAGGGGAAGTGCACAAAATCAATAGTGAGTTGTGCAGAAATTGATTTGATTGTTGAAGTGTTTTTGGTTCCTAAGATTGATCAAAACCTACAAGTGTTGGTTAACTAGTTTGGAGTTCATATGATGGAGTTGGGAAGTTTGTGTTTGGGGCGTAGATGTTGTAGAGTTGTAGGATGAAGTTGCTTGATAAATCTACAAAGTAGAGAAAGAGGGGAAGACGGAGTTCCTTGGTAAATGTGGAGTAGAGAAAGAGGGGAAGACAAGGTTGTGCGATAAATATGAAAGACATAAATAGAAGAAGATGAAGTTACTCGATAAATGTGCAAACATCAATAGTAAAACTTTAATAATGTTTACTATTGAAATTTTCTTGGTGGTCCAAATGGCTCCTTAGAGTGTATCTGGGCACGGGGATTACCTAATTCTTTTTTCTCTATTTTTGTGGAAGGGGATTTTTCAAAATAAAGATGCAAGAAAGTAGATTCTCATTTTCCCATCAATGCTAGCATCATCAACTCCAACAAATCCATCGAGATCCGAAACTTTCTTGGCGAGAAGAAGGTGCGAAAAGTAGATATGGTTGATGGAGTATCTATTGTTCAATCTGAGAAAGTCAAGGATGAGTTAGTCCTGGATGGTAACGATATTGAGCTTGTATCTCGATCTGCTGCCTTGATGAACCACAAATGCCATGTGAAGAACAAAGATATCAGGAGGTTTCTTGATGGTATTTATGTTAGCGAAAAGGGTACTGTCGTTGAAGAAGTGTGATGAAAGAGTAGTTTTGTTCAACCATGCATTGGCATTTGGTGATCGTTTCTTTTTATATATTTATATCAAATTCGTAGACAAAATTATGAGAGCTGGTTTTTGAAGGGTCAATTTATCGTAGAAAAATTCGCAAGCATTTAGTGGACACCAATTGCAATGGGCGATGGAGTAAATGCCAGTTTTCATTGTTTGGTTAAAAAAGAGAAGAAAAAAGTAGATTCTCATTAGGTCTGCTCGAGAAGGAACATATAGCAACAAAGTAGATTTTCCCTTGATTAGCTTTGAAGTCCAGAAAACTGAAAAAGAAACCACAATTTCTTGCCATGTCAAACCAGTCTACATTTGGATCTTGCCTTGGGGTAGAATTTTCCAACTTGGGGTTCCTCAAAGTAAGTACTTGAAATCACATTCTTTCACAGAAGCGCCTTCCTCCTGAGTTTGTTATTATTGAAAGGAGAGACAAAGAGCACACACCAATTTACGTGGAAACCCGAGTACTAGGAGAAAAACCACGATTGTTTGTTGTTATTTTCAAATGAATAATACAATAGGTACATGAGAGAATAAATAGAGTAAACAATGAAATAAAAAAGGAAAAGATTTAGTAATAAAGGATAACTATTCTAGTATCCTAACAAGAAAAAAATCTAGAAAATAAGTAAAGGATTCCAACAGTTATATATTTTTTTTTTTTTTTGGTGACAAGCCATAAGCCCTAATCCTTCCTATTGAAGGGGAAGAATACTGTGTTAAAATATGCCATTTCTCATAGGGATGTTATTAGGAATCCATTCTCTATTTGTGATTTTCTGGTTAGTCATTGAACTTCGAAATAATTCATTGAGGTTTTTTATTAGATGCACTGGCGATGACTTCTTTCACTTTTGTCATTTCTCTTTGCAAGGTTGGGAAAGATTTGACTGAAGGCGAGGCAGGGGTTTTATTGAGCTATGGGTGGATGCCGAATAGTGGCTTGGGTACAATGCTGAACTACCGTGGCAGAGTTGTTCATGACCGGAATAATGAGGACATCTCCGAATGGAAATCGAAAATAGGGAAGCTATTGATGGATGGTTATAATGGTGGAGCTCTTTTGCTAGAAAATACTTCAATGAAGGTTGCAGAATACAGCAGTTCTCAAACCACACAAGTTAAGCTGGAACTCTGATTGCCATTGGTAGTTTCTCAATACTTTTACTGTTTCCCATTGCCATTTAAGTTTTTCGAATAATTTCTATCTGTCGAAGCTTGTTCATTAATCGGAAGTTTAGAATTATTCTCTTTTTGTATATGCATAAAACGACACAGCCATATAGTTGGAAGGTGGCTGTTAGTTATGTTAATTACTTCTTAAATGGTCATTCTAAAATAATTTCAATTCTCTTGTTACGATTCTAAGCTTCGTGTTAGTAAAATTGAAAATGATGGTTATTTTCCATGTGTGTTTGTATTCAAATCTGTTAGAGCTTTGAACTCAACTTCCGTTTGTTGGATCTATTAAAAATCTGTTCAAGAAATTAAAAATTAATTATGATTAATTGTTGGTTACAACAAAGTTTGAAATAGAAAGGTTCAATGGTGGAGGAGATTTTACTCTATGAGAAAAAAGAATTCAAGCAATTTTGATTAATAAAAAAAGCATTAAAGGCTATTCAAAATCCAAAGAAATTGCCAGCAAAAGTGATTGAAGTAGATAAGCAAAGCATGGAGGAGACAACTTATGAAATCCTAATTCTCAATATCACAGATAATTTACTAAGGCAAGTGATCAATGAAAATACAACATATCAGATGTGGGAGAAACTAGAGGTTCTTTATGACAAGTAAGATTTACCAAGCAAAGAATTACAAAGAAGTGAAATCAGCTTTGAAAAATAGAAGAGAATCAGTTTTAGTAGATGCTGTCATTACTGCCTTCAAAAGCAAAGAGTTAGAGCTTCAATTAGAGGGAAAGAATGGTGGAGGTGCTGAGTCCTTTTTCTCTAAGGGAAAGAATCAGTTCAAGAAGAATCCTTTTAATAAAAACCACAAAAACTATAGATATAGACCCATCTTGAAATGTTTCATTTGTCACAAAGGACATTTCAAGAAAAACTCCAGAAAGAGGAAGACAATATAGAAGAAATGATAGTTGAAAATTTAACCCATATGGAAGAGAAGAATCAAACATGCATGGAGATCACAGAAGAGATGACTCAAAACTGGATGAGAGAACATGGAAGATATCGAGGGCATGCTGGAGAAAAACCATATGAATATATACTGAGGTACTTGCAAATAAGAAGGCCATGAAAATTGAAACTGAGGAGGGAGACTGAGTTTTAGACTCAGACTGTACCTACCATATGACTGCCAAGAAGACTTGGTTTGTTGACTACAAATTAGAGGAAGGAGACTCAGTTTACATATGGATAATAACAATGAATGTGAAATCATTAGAAGAGGCTCAGTACTAGTAAGGCTCACAGAAAGCAAAGAGGTTCTTTTAAGAGATGTTAGACATGTGTTAAGATACTAACAAAAAAAATATAATATTATCCCAACCAAATGGCTAAATAGAGGCAGCACTCCATTGAACTTTATTTATATATAAGCCAAAATACATCAAACAACAGGATAATATGATAATAAAAGAAAGAACAGTAGAAAAGCATACCCAACTCCCTTATTCAGGGCTGGAATAGTTCCCAGGCCACAACAACCTTTCCTTCTCTCGAGATAACTAGAAATAACCTAGTTACCCCTTTCCCAAAAATACATATTTATATCTCTCCTTATCATTCCTCCCTGCGGATCCCACTTGCACGATCCTCTCCTATTATTCTCTCATCATTTGTTGCCAAGGAATTTTCCTTTTTACCCTTCCTCTTATATGTATAGATAATTGGGGGCCTTACAACATGTTCCAAAACTCAAAACAAACCTAATTTCATTAGGAATGCTTGATGATCAAGGTTATACATTATCGGAGAAAAAGGAACCTTGAAGATAGAAAAAGAAGGCAGAATTGTCCTAACTAGAAAGAAATTAGATGGCCTCTAGAGTTGCTCAACCTAAATATGTCCTATCGTCAGAAACAAAAAAAATGTTGAGATGGAACTATGGCATAGAAGATTCTCACACATTAGTGAGAAAGGTTTGAATGAACTCATGAAGCAAGGCCTAATTCAAAAAAGAGGAACAAAAAGACTCGGTTTCTGTGAGCATTGCGTGTATGGAAAGTCTAAAAGAATGAGGTCCACTAAAGGAGAACATACTACCAAGGCCATTCTTGACTATGTCCATGGAGATCTTTGGGGACTATCTAAAATAGCATCTTGGGGAGACATCAGATACTTCTTATCCTTGATAGATGACTATTCTAGAAAAGTATGGACTTATTTGCTTAAATCTAAAGATCAAACCTTTAAATGTTTTAAAATTTGGAATACTAAAGTTGAAACTCATACAGAAAGGAAGGTGAAATATTTTAGAATTGATAATGACCTAGAATTTCTAGACAACAATTTTAACTCTCTATGTGATGAGTGTGGAATTACTAGACACAGGACAGTAGCGTATACTCCACAACAGAATGAAATTGCAGAAATAATGAATAGAACACTGATGGAAAGGGTTAGATGTATGCTATCAGAAGCTAAAATTTCTGAAGCCTTTTGGGTAGAAGCTTTAGCCACAACAACATATACCATTAATAGAAGTCCTAGTATTTCTATTAACATGAAGACCCCAGAAGAGATGTGGAGAGGTACCCCTCCCGACTTATCAAATTTGAAGACCTTCGGATGCACAACCTAAGTACATACTAAACAAAGTAAGGTGGGGACTAGAGCCTTAAAATGCATGTTCATAGGATATCTTGAAGGAGTGAAAGGGTACAAGTGCTGGGATTTTACTTCAAACAGAAGCTTGATTAGTAGAGATGTGATTTTCAAAGAAAATGAGTTCTACATGAACTTTAAAACAAGCAAGCAAACAGAAGTGCAGAATCATACTCCTAGTTCCTATGTTAAAATTTATCAATGTAATAAAGATTCTGTGAATATTGATGATCAGCCACAATCACCAGATACTCCCAGTACCTTAGGAAACAGAACAGATAGGCAAGTTGAGAATTTAGAAGATTATCTTCTGACAAGAGATAGAGAAAGAAGAACAACTAGACCACCATCAAGATATGCAAGGGCTGATTGCATTTCTAATCACTCCCTACAAGATGATAATGAAGAACCTAGTAGCTTTGAAGAAGCATTAAATGGTGATGAAAAGAATGAATGGCTTGCAGCAATGAAAAGTGAGATTAATTCTCTATATAAGAATGAAACAGGGGAGTTAACTAGTAGACCTCTTAACAAAGGAGTTATCCCCTGCAAATGGGTCTACAAGAAGAAGTTCTCAGGTGAAAAGAATGAGAAGGTGAAATTCAAAGCGAGACTAGTAGCCAAGGGCTTTAAACAGAAAGAGGGAGTTGTCTATACATAATTTTTTTTCTCCAGTAGTGATGCACACTTCAATCAGAGTTCTCCTAGCTATTGTTACTTGTGAAGACCTTGAATTAGAACAGATGGATGTCACTACAACTTTTCTACATGGAAGCCTAGAATAAGATTTATATATGGAACAACCTAAAAGCTTTGAAGCTAAAGGAAAAACAGATTTAGTTTGTAAACTAAAGAAATTCTTACATAGATTGAAGTAGTCACCAAGGTGTTGGTATAAAAGGTTTGATGATTTCATCAACAAAATAGGCTTTATAAGAAGTCTATATGATCCTTGTGTCTACTATAAGAAGCTAACTGATGGAAGCGTAATCTATCTGCTATTATATGTTGATGACATGCTACTGGCTGGTAAAAATTTTACCAAGCTAAATGAGATAAAAGAACAGTTGAAGAATGAATTTAAAATGAAGGACCTTGGGTCAGCCAAAAGGATCCTAGGAATCACAAGACAAAGAAGCAGAAGAGAATTGTTTCTATCACAAAAACAATATACCAATAAAGTTCTAACCAAGTTCAATATGGTTGATGTTAAGGCAGTGTCTACTCCTATGGGCCAACAATTCAAATTATCTGCTAAAGATTCTCCTAAAGAATCATCTGAAAGACAAGTTATGTTTAATATTCCTTACTCTAATGCAACTGGAAGCTTGATGTATCTAATGGTTTGCACTGTTATATGCAGCTCCTGATGAACCTAAAGTACTTCTAAAAGGCTATGTTGATGCAAATTTTGCAGGAGACTGTGATAAGAGGAGATCCTTAACTGGTTTATCTTTTTCTTTGGGAGGAAATTTAATTAGCTGGAAGTCTAATCTTCAGTCAGTAGTAGCTCTATCAATTATTGAGGTAAAATTCATAGTAGTTTTAGAGGCTATATGGCTAAAAGGTTTGATAAGTGAGCTATGCTATGATCAAGATGCCATAGAACTTCAAACAATCAAAGCGCAATCCATTTAACAAAAAACCAGCAGTACTAGGACAGGGCAAAACATATAGATGTCAAAATGTTTTTTGTTCGTGATATTATTGAAAAGGGAACTGTAAGCATACGAAAGGTTAACACAAAAGATAATGTAGCAGATTTCCTAACTAAGGCTTTACCTAAAGTTAAGTTCAATCGCTGCCTAAATCGACTCAAAGTAGTAGATTTGTATGCTGAAAAATAAATACCTGAAGTGAAGACTATCAAGGTAGTTCTTAGTTCAAGAGGGAGAATTTGTCAGAGTTTTGAACTCAACTTTAGTTTGTTGAATCTGTTAAAAAGCTGTTTAAGAAGTTAAAAATTAGTTATGATTAATTGCTAACTAATTTTTAATAGCTTTACACTCTAAAGAGAAGAGATACTCAGCACTTATTTGTAATGTTCTTCATCTTGTAATCTTTTCTAAAAGAAAAGGAAATAAATTGATAGTCTTCAGAATGGGTGTAGGTGATTTTGTCGAACCACTCTAAATCTCTGTACGTTGATCCTTTTGTTTTCTTTCGATTCTCTTAAAACTCTTTTCACCCCATTGTTGAACTTGGATGTTGTTTCCAAATCAAAGAAGCTTGAACGAAAAGGGAGAAAGAAATTTTGCATGAAGAAAGAATGAAGAAATGTGAAAAAGAAACTTTACCTTTGTTTTTTTTGCAAGTACCAAAAGGAGAGAGAAAAGGACGACCAACTGTTCTTTATACAATAAATGCTGCATTGAAAAGGTAAATAAATTAAATAAAATCTTTTTATTTTCTAATAAAGATTTTATCAAAATCAAACGTTTGCTTGTATTATGAATTTTTTGTTCATCTTCTCTTGCATTGACTTTAAATAACGGCTAAACATAAATAAAAGATTCCTAATCCTTTAGACTTTGATTTTTGATCTGTTAGAGTTTCAATTTTATGGTGGGACAAATTCACTCTAATCCTTTAGAGTTGAGTAGAAAATTTGTTTACAAAAAGTTGACAATTATGGATATTTTTGTTTCATTTAGGTAATCATTTTGTTTTTGTTTTTAAAATTGATGCCTATTTTCTTTTCGTTCCTTGCAATAATTTATCATTTTCAAGTACAACTAGTTAGATTTTAAAAATAAAAACAAACTTTTAAGAGGTAGTTTGCAAAATTTGGTTTGGAGGTGGAAGAAGTGTTTAAATTTTTTTTTTTTTTTTAAAAAATGGTTATCAAACTGAAGCTTATTTTTTAGTTTTCGATAATTAAGTAATGCCTTTTCCATCTCTAAATTTTTTCATTCGATATCTACATTTTGGCAAATTTTAAAGCTTATAGAACTTAGGCTTTATTTGATAAGTATTTTGTTTTCTCATTTTTTAATTTTGAAAGTTAAAGTCTATTTCTTCTCACATTCGTGAAATTAGATAAATTTCAAAAACATAAAATAGTTTTTTATTTAAACACCCTTAAAACGTAGCCTACAAAACTTGGAAACCATTGAATGAAACGTAAAACTTTAAATGATTATTAAATTAGGTTTTCATTTTTTAAAACTTATTTTTGTTATTGAAATTTGGAGTGTTTCATTATTTTACTTAAAAAAAAAATGGAGTGAACTGGTAGTAGGCCTAATTTCTAAAAACCGAAACCAAATGGGCCTAAATTATTGTTTTATTGTTCATTTTTGGGTA
>JBBPDI010000032.1:12502820-12522010 GCA_037974545.1 Cucumis variabilis | reverse complement strand
GATCAATGTTCGAGATTAGCTTAAAGGGTCTATAGTATAGGGATAAGGTTGGGTACCTTATCCTAGTAACACTATGGGTACAATTCACTTTGTATTTCATACAAACACAATGATCCAACGCGTTCGTGTAGGTGACATGTGAGTGAGGATATCCTATGCAATGAGTTTGGATAAGACCATACCACGAAATAGTAACCACTAGATGTAACTCTGTTAACTAGTTAGATTTCTATTTTATTAAGATGACCTAGGTAACTTAGTCTTAATCTTGAGTGTATTATGAACTCATGTTTGTGAGGGATTGTCCTTTGATTTGTATAGGTGAGAGTGACCAGATTGCTGACTCAATATGCTTATCATAATGGGAAAAGATCAAGTGAGGAGCTGAGAACATAATCACACAAGATGGAATTTACTCCTTCCCAACTGTAGGATAAGTAGATTAGTGTTCCCTTAAATAGTGTTTACGAGACTTAAGCAAAGGGCCATACCCTCTCTATGGCACTAGAGGTTCTGTTTATTGGTTGGACCATAAACAAGTTGTTCATTAGAAAACCACTGGTATTTAAGGATTAGAGGTAACCTAGGGGTAAAATGGTAATTTAACTCAATTGGTGTTACGAACACTCATGAATGACAAACTTACTGCTATTTTTCTATATCTGTGGTCATAGAAATATATCTATAGTGAGAAGAGTTCAATTGTGAGTCTTTTGTGGAGTGTACACACAGTTAACGAATATTGAGTAATGTGGTTAATGAGTTTAGCCAATTAGTCTCATATTGTTGTAGCTTCTGATCTGTAGGTCTATTAGGTCTCCTTCCTGGCTCGTAAAGAGTAATGAGATTTATTTATATTGGTTGTAATTTGAAATGTTCAAATTTACTTTGGAAATTAGTATAATAAATAGCGATACATTATAATATAAAATTTATATTTTAATCATACTTATTATATAAATTTAATTTTGGATATGATTCAAAATTAATTTATGAGATATAAAATATTTGAATGTGTTTAAATATTAATTTAATATGAATTGGATTCATATTAAAATTATTGGTTATGAGAGAAATTTATATTTGAATATGATTCAAATATCAAGTGTGAGACCCATTTCTAATTTGAGTAAGGAAGTAAAATTCAGCTAAGTATTAAGAAGTTGGCATATGAATAAATCCGCAAAAAGGATTAAGCGATAAAATCTTTTATGGTTAAAGTATAAGTTTTTGTGATTAAATGGGTAGTTTACAAAAGAAGTTGTGCGATAAGAAGATAAAGTTTTCGCATAAGTTAAGAAGTGAATGTTTTAAGTGTTAGTATAGGAGTTTTATGTGGTCTTCACGAGAAGAACCAAGTGTTTCGTGGAGAAGAAGTCTGTGACAAAGTCTTGGAGTTTAAGTTCGCGATAAGAGTTCTAACCGGGTAAAAGTTGGTTAGTTCGTATGGAAGATTTCTTATAGTAAAAATATAACCACACGATGAGGTTATTCACGAGAAATGTCAAGTGATTGAAGTTATTCGTGGTTTGAGTTAAGCGAGAAGTAAGGTTTGGCAAAGAAAATGTTAAATTTGATTTAATAGGGGTTATCGTGTAAGATTAAGAATTTAAGCATGACTCGGTTGGATATTAAATTTACATGTAAAGTTTTAAGCAAGAGCTGGCGAACTTGAGAAGAGTTTATCCATGACTAAGTTAGTTTAAGAACTCTATAAATAAGAGAATTTGGGTAATTAAGGAGGGGATGATGAGAGTTTTGTTGAAAAGTTGAAGTGTTTCTAGTTTAGCCATACGAGAAGAAGAAGGACTTCTTTAGTAAAGTTTTGTGAGTGCTTCTCTCTCAAATGAATTTATGTTCAAAAACTTTATTATGATTTCTCTTCATTGATTTGAAAGAAGAATTCAAATGAGAATGTTTCAAAGAGATTTCTATGAAAAGTTAGTTTTCAAACATGATTTATAACTTTAAACTTGATTTGATGATTATGATTTCAATACTATGTTTCTTTGAGAAGATACTAACTTTTATGTGCACATAAAGAGTCAAGGCCACCATGGGGTGTAAAGGCACATGGTAATAAGAAGTTGGCTTATGCATTAAAATGAGCGTATAAAGCTTAGCGATCCGAGCAACAAGGAGGAATCTGTATATTCTCAGATGCTATTGATGCAGTGTCTAAACGCGAGGTAATGAGACCAAGCGTAGAGAACGATTTGAGATCCTTGGCAAAATGAAATGATTTGTTAAGCATAAAGAAAGTTTATGCGAAATAAAATGATTTTTCGGTATGTTTAAAGGATTTGATATTATTTTTACGAAATGATTATGAAAAGGTATTGAGAAAGGTTTTTATAAAACCTCACTAAGTCTTTTGGGCCAAGTAGAGAAGAAGGTTGAAGGATTTGCAGTGAGGTGATTCAGGACGATTTGGAAATGGTTAAACATTGGTTATTTGATCAAAGTAGTGTAATAATGTATGAAACGCCTATTATTAATAAATTATACGTTTTGGTTATTATTTGGCGATTCATTGACCACCGTTACTTTTGAGTGTTGTTAATAGTTTAAAAGGAGTTGAGAATAAGATTTTATGATAAGAAAATTTCAAGGTTGTAACTAACTCGCATCTTATTCGTACTACTTTGGCGTTTTCGTCGTAGTATGGTTTGGGGTGTGACATTAAGTTTAATATAAGATATTTAATTTAGCTATTAATTAATTGATCAATCAATAGTTTAGTTTAATTTGATTTAATTAAATTAACATAAAACTATAAGGGAAATTGGATATGATAGCATTTTAAGAATATGATATAGCAAATATAGCACATTATGTTAGAATTTTACAAATATGGCAAAAATTTCACATATAAAAATACCCTTATCTTAAATTTGTTATTATTTCTAAACTACCCTTCAATAACTTATTTTTCTTCCTCATTTTAATGTCCTACTCATTATTGATTTATTTTTTCACTTTTTAAGGCTCTAATTATTTGTTTATTCTTATACTAGAAAAATTATTTATTCTTTCTGTCTTAATCTTACTTTTAGAAAATCAATAGTACAATAATTGCAATTTGAAATATAATGGTTATTGATCGGAGTAATTTAACTTCATTTGTAATTTTTTTTACTTTTTTTATGTGTATTTTGAGTTGAATTTGATTCCAAATGATTTTGTTTTATTTTTTTACATTGATTTTATTTTGATTTTACTTTGTCTCATTTTGTATATCAGTGTTGTGATATACTTATATTTTATATATTAGTTGGTTAATATACTTACTGCGTGATTTTTGTTTTTTCAAATCGTATGCGATTCATTAGAGTATTATTAAGTATATGAATAATGTAACTCAATGTTTCATTATCAAGTATATCAATAATATATTGTTAAAGCATATCAGTAAAGCGTTTCATTATCAAGTATATCCATAATATATTGTTAAAGCATATCGGTAAAGTGAATTATTATCAAGTATATGAATAAAGTTTACAAGTGTATATCAATAGTATATCAAGTGTATAAGTAGGACTTCAAGCAGATCAAGTGTATTTAATCAATCAAATATATAAGTGAAGAATACTAAGTGTATCTGCAGTGCGTCGGGTGTATCAAACATATCATGTACATCAAACGTATCAAATTTGTTAAATGTACCAATGAAGCATAACAAGTTTATTAGCGGTATATCAAACTTATAAGTGAAATCTTTAAATGTATCAAACTATTAAGTCCTAAGGGGTATCAAGTGTATCAAGAAGAATCAAGTGTAACGAGTAGTATTATAATTTATATCAAGATGGTTTTACATGTGTATCGAAAGGTATCAGGTGCATCAAGTGTATCAATCAAATGTATCAGGTGTATCAAGGGGTATTAGATGTATTAGACGTGTATAAGGTGTATCAAACGTATATTAGTAACGAGAGCATTTGTGACATTTTACCTCTTGATGTATGGGCTGGACTTTGTTTTTGCCATTTTCGCAAATAATAAAGTGTGTGCGCTATGAACTTAATTATTATAACTTATTTTGTCATTTTTGCAAGTGCCCCAAACTATAATATATTAGAGAGATATTCATTAAATATGATTTAAATAAAATATTAATTAAATAAAATATTAATTAATTATTAACTGATTAATTAATTAAGTAGTTGATTTGAAATTTTTACTAACTTAATATTTTTTGAATTAATAAAATCTCATGATTCTCTCCTACTCCCTCAAGGAAAGGGAGTTATAAATATGCAAAAGAAAATCAATTTTTCTTAATGGAGAAAAAGTAAATGCTTTTGCAATTTGTAAAATTAGTTTTCTCTCTAAAACTTTTGCCATCCCAATTGGTTCTCACAAACCAATCTCATCCTAAAGGATAGGAAGGTCTCCGACGGGTGCTGTTTCCAAATTTGGAGATTTAGTAGATTCAGAGATGTCAAATTACATAAGTTTTTTTTTCCGCTCTAATCTATACTTTATTAAAGCATTTTAATATGAAAATTAGTTTCTTAATTATTTTTTGTCAATGTATTGATATTTTAGGATTTCCAAATTAAATTGAGGAATGGTTCTGTAAAATCTTTTACTATCTAGGGTTTTTTTCCTTTAGTTTTTTCATCTAGTTCTTGGGTTTTCACGTAACTTGGTGGTATTTTTATCAGTTTTAATATGGCATAAGAGCGGGGTAAACAGAGACTAACCACGAGACAGTCGTTGCCGCAGTGGAAAAGCGGCTCTGTTAGTTTCAGATGCCATCATTGATCAGTCTGGGCCTACCCTTAGAGCGAGCCACACCACCTAGTAAAGGAATTAGTCACACACACCAAGCTTGTCTGCCTACGCATCGCCACTACCGATCACGTATACCCACGTCGCTCTATGCAACCGAACTGTGTCGTTATCGTGTTTCGTTAACCGACAGTGTCAAAACTTGGTTGGGGTGATGCATAAGTTAACTTAGAATTAAGGAGTTAACTAAGTGCACAATTAATTCTATGCAATAAGTCATTGGTCATGATCACTATATGTAAAGTACTCATTATGTACGTCTTTATCACGTAACTACTTAATCCTTGTTGAGTACAAGTTTTCCTACTGCTTGTTCAAGTATAATCGAAACAATAGGTTTATCTGGGTGATCCAGAGATGAACACAGAGAATTGCTGTCAAAACTTAGTTCTAGAATTTACTCATCAATTAGGCGGTAGAAAAGAATTAATTAAATAAAGTATAAAAGAATCAGAACCACGATTAAAACTACTTATGTATGCCTAGAGAATATATAAAGGGGAATAAATGGATGCGAGATAGAGATACAAACTAACTTGTATGCGAGAAAAAGGTGAAGGAAGGTTTACACATTACTAAGGGATTAAGCAATGCGAGAGCTTTAATGCGATATAACTTGCTTAACCAACTCATGATTAAGGCGAGCTTCTCTCAAAGTCTTTAGACACTACACTTGCTCATCTCTAAGGATGAAAATGTCTGTGGTTGATTAGGCAAGATATATCTAGAAGAATTCACTTATAATACTTATAGAATTTCGTGATTAAGAAAAGCAACCTCTCAATGCCTAATGTTCACATTTGTTCACCTTTTGAGACACAAATGATGGAAGTTATCTTGCAAAGTGGAGTTTGTCTCCAAACCCCTCTTTGCGCATATTAGCCTTATCCTTGCTACTTGCCCTCTCAGGTAGTTGGCGATATACACTGGCCAAGAAATGAATATAGCTTAACTAATGCGATAAGAATTATAAGTTAAACTTCTTATCAAGAACTTACCACAAACCTAACTACTAATAACACATTGACAAGTGAGAAGTCAAGAAATGATGGATTGAAAAGGTATAAACATATAATATATATAAAGAATGCAAACCTTAGGCCATTGTACAATATGAACAACATATATTACAAAGAAGTATAAAAATGGAGATCTAAAAATGAAAATGGAAAATATTAGAAGTTAGGAAACAACGAGAGTATGGATTCTTCCCTACTCAAGAGCCAAGCTCTCACTTTTATAATTGATCGAAGAAGAGGAAGAAAACTTTTACAGACAGCGGAAAGACTATTCCTTTCTGAGCCTTTTTGCCACTCTCTACGGATTTGCCTATACAAGCCTTTGGCTGGTCTATTCAAATGTCTGGCCATCTTGTCCTATACATACCTCTATTTTCTTTGGTGAAGAATGAGACTTTTTGTAGACAACTTTTGCAAGAAAACTACTGTTCTTCTGAACATTTTGGCGATGCACGCCAAAAGCTGTCTGTGACATGTCACATCATCTCCCACTACTATTCTTGTCGTCTAGCAAACCACTTCTCGCATTGTGATTTAATCTTCTCACCTCTTCTTCTCGCAAGAGACTCTGCAATTTGCTAACTTCTTCTTTTGTTAAAAATCATACGTTTAGACATTAAAAAACACAATGGTAAAGTAGGCATAATCAATATGTAAAGTATATTTCTAAATACTTATGAATTTGCAATATAAGTTACGCGTTTTGATTCTCTTCTTATGCATTTTGACCTCGTTATTCTAATAAAAGAGGCTATAATAACCTGTATTTCTACAAGTTATAAGCAGTTTGGGTGGCCTACTCCTAACTGTGGTCCTTTATTCAGATGCAACACCCTTTTGGTTAGCCGCCAATCCACGTGTCGTTGCTATCTTCTTTTTACATCGCTGCATTCTGATTCCTCTGCTGCACATCAGTGGTACCAAGATTGATAAACTCCATAATAAATTATGTTTATAGTTGGTGAATATTCGACATTATCTAAACCAACAGACTTGTCTATGTATTCTAAGAACCAATCAACTATGTTTCCTACTTTGTCCTTAAATTATACAAGTAATTCTCTGTTACCATCTACAAGCGTCATTCCAAGAGAGAAGTTGAATGGCCAGAACTATTTTTCTTGGTCACAATCGGTCAAATTTTTTTTAAGGACCCCATCAATTTAATTTTCTATCAGGGGAGACTCTTCATCTCCTACTCGGTGATTCCCATGAATAATTATGGAGAGGAGAGGATTCTCTTATTCGTATGAAACCAAAAATTGGCAATCCTTTTCTTTATGCAACAACTACGAAGGGCCAATGGGATACTACTCAAAAACTCTATTGGAAGCGTTATAACATCCCTCATTTGTACACATTGAGGAAACAAGTCCATGATTGCAGGCAAGGAACTCTGGATGTCATCTCCTACTTCAATAAACTTACTTCAATAAACTTTCCCTGATAAGGAAGGATATGGACCTGTGCAGAGAGATAGTCTAGGATACTCCGAATGATGGCATATAGTATGCTAGACTTGAAGAAGTTGATTAAATTTATGACTTGCAGGTTTCAACCTGAAGTTTGACATAGTTTGTATGTATACTTGGCCAGGTACTCATTTCCTCCTTAATGGAAGTGTGTTATGAAGTACATCTTGAAGAAGATCATACGAGTGCCATGAGTGCTTTGGCTACTCCTTTCACTGACTCTACCGCCTTCAGTGCTAGATCCTTTACCCATGATAGTGAGAAGAACAACAAAAAGTTGATTCCTATATTTGAGAATTGCAAGAAACAATGGCATACTAAGGACCAATGTTGGAAATTGTATGGTCGTCCTTCAGTAGGTAAGAAACGTTCCTAAAATGATAAACAAAATTCAGGACGTGCTTAAATGAGCGAGTCTGTTGGAACCTCTCAACCACTTGGTCCTACTTTAAACAAGCATGGTTCTAGTCCACCCTCCACTATAGGAGCCATTACCTAGTTATGTATGCCTCGGTCCTTTAGTCTTATCAATATCAATGGGAATAATCCATGGATACTAAACTCAGGTGCTACAGATCACTTGACAGATTCCTCTAAAAATTTTGTTTCTTATATTTCATATACTGGTAATTAAAAGATCATAATAGCCTGTTCCTTGGCTCCAATTGTTGGAAAAGGGAAAATTTTCTCCTTTGAGAGGCTACCTTTTTGAATCTGTTGCATATGCCTAAGATTTCATATAATTTGCTATCTATAAGCAAGATCATCCATGAGCTAAACTGCAAAGCTACTTTCTTACATAATTCAATTTCTTTTTAGGACTTCAACTCGAGAAGGATGATTTGCACTCCTCGACATAGCAGGGGACTATCTCCTTGATGATGATACCTCTGCTAGTAGTAAATCTAGGACTCGTTTATTATCTTCATATTTTACTATTTCTAAATAAGATTGTATATATGTTGTGGCATTTCCGATTAGGCCATCCAATTTTTCAATATATGAAGTATTTGTTTTTCCATATCTTCTTTGTAGTTGATATCTCTTCTTTATCTTGTGATGTGTGTATTTGGGCTAAACAACATCTGGTTTTTCTTTTCCTCAAAGCCATATAAACTAACCCGATCATTCACCTTTATCTATAGTGATGTTTAGGGTCCATCAAAGGTTACTACCTCTTCTGGAAAATGTTCGTTTGGTATCTTTATTGATGATCATACTCGTCTTACCTAGGTTTTCCTTATCATTGATAAATTCGAGGTCTTCATTGTATTCTACAATTTTTATCACACCGTGAAATGCAATTCAATTAAAAAATTATAATTTTTGGAAGTGATAATAGTTGTAAGTTTCAAAATCCTACCCTTAATGAGTTTCTGTCCTTCAAAAGGATTGTTCACCAGAGCTCTTGTGCTTACGTCCTTCAATAAAATGGGATTGTCGAGTGAAAAAAATCTTCTTTTGGAAGGAGCATGTTCCCTTATGTTGTCTACTTCCCTCTTTTCTTATTTGTGAGCAGATGTTGTTCTTGCTGCAACTTATCTCATCAATAGGATGCCCTCTCGTGTCCTCCACCTCCAGATTCCCTTAGATTGTCTCAAGGGAGTTGTATCCCTTAATCCGCCTCACTTTTGAGGTTCACCTTTGAATGTTTGAGTGTACAACCTATGTTCATATCTTTGATCCTAACTAGATCCAATTACCTCTTGAGCTCAGTCATGTATGTTTGTTGGGTATCTTCTTGATCAACGGGGATATAAATGTTTTCATCCTTCTTTCTATAAATACTTTGTCACTATAGATGTCACTTTTCGTGAGGATAGACCTTTCTTTTCTGCATCTTTAGGAGGAGAATATAAATGAAGAGTCTAATTGTTCGTTAAAGTCTACCAATCCTACCCTTGTTTCCTTACATGACACCTATCCTCATCCCATAGTCTTACCTATAAACCAAGTTCCCTGAAAAACCTACTATAGGAGAAATCTAAAAAAAAAAGTTTTGGTCCCCTACTAATCAGTCGGCTTCAGTCCAAGACTCTGAATTACCACGAGATCAAGGTATGACTAATCCCATTGACTCATGTGTTGACAGTAAAATGAGTGAAAACGACAAGTTCTATATAGCTATTCTTGAATAATGGAAGAAACGGATAGTGTTGATGAGATCGAGGTTAGAGCAAAAATTGTTGGTAATGAGGCTAAATAGAACCATCCAGGCAATCTAGATGAGTATGATTCTTCTATTGACATTCCTATTATGTTAAGAAAAGGTATCAGGTCTTGCAAAAAACACCCCATCTGTAGCTATGTGTCCTATGAGAGTCTATCATCACAGTACAGAGCCTTTACAACTAGCCTTAACTCTACCATGATACCTAAAAATATCCACATTACTTCAAAGTGCCCTAAGTGGAAACCTACAGTTGTAGATAAGATAAAAGCTCTTAAAAAGAATAAGACTTGGGAGAATTGTACTCTTCCTAAGGGACATAAAATTGTGGGATTTAAATAGGTGTTCACACTCAAATACAAGACAGAAGGAACTCTTGACAAACACAAGGTTAGGTTAGTTGTAAAGGGGTTTATTCAGACTTATAAGGTCAATTACTCTAAAACTCTTTCCCCAGTTGCAAAACTAAATATCATTAAAGTTCTGGTATAAATGTTGTTGTGAATAAAGATTGGCTGCTATATTAGCTGGATGTTAAGAATGTGTTCTTGAATGGAGAATTGAAAGAGAAAATCTATATGAGCCCCCTCTAGAGTTTGAAGTCTAGTTTGGATTATCGGGTTTGCAAACTTTAGAAATCCTTGTATGGGCTAAAACAGTCATCGAGAGCATGGTTTGATAGGTTTACTACCTTTGTAAAGTCCCAAGGGTACAGTTAGGGACACTCTAATCACACTTTCTCTACAAAAGTTTCCAAGGTTGAAAAGATCACCATGTTGATTGTTTATGTCGATGATATTGTTTTATCTAGAGATGACATCAGATCATCCAATTGAAAAAGAAGATGGGCGATGAGTTTGAAATTAAAACTTGGGGAATCTAAAGTATTTCCTTGGGATGAAGGTAGTTAGATTAAAAGAAAGTATCTTCGTATCTCAAAGGAAGTATACCCTTGATTTGCTGACTGAAACAAGTATGTTAGGATATTGTCCCGTTGATACTTTTATTGAGTTGATCATCAATTATAAGCTGGGAAATCCAGGTGGTAAAGTTACAGTTGATAAAAAAAAGTATCAACGCCTTGTGGAAAAGTTGATCTACTTATTACAAACTAGATCATATATCTCCTATGATTTGAGTGTCATTAGCTAGTTCATGCAGGTGCTCTATAAGAAACACATGGAGCCAGTTAACATAATCTGAGGTACTTAAAAACAACTTTTGGTAAAGGATTGATGTTTAGGAAGACCGATAGAAGAGCTATTGAGATCTATACTGATTCTAACTAGGTAAGATCATTGTTGATAGAAATTCACCTCTGGCTATTGTACTTTTGTATGGGACAATCTCATAATTTGGAGAAGTGAGAAGCAAGGAATTGTGGCCAGAAGCAGTGCTGAAGCAGAGTACAAAGTTATGAGTTTAGGGATATATTTGAGGAAAATTGGCTTCATAAGGTTTTATCTGACCTTTATCAGGACTATGGGCCGTCAATCAAATTATTATGTGATGATAAGGCATCTACTATCTTTGCCAACAATCCAGTTTAACATGATAGAACTAGACATGTAGAGATTGATCGACACACTTTATTAAAGAAAAACTGGACAATGGTAGCATATGTGTTCTTTACACCCCTTCGAGTCAATAGGCTAGTTACCGATGTTCTCACCAAGGGGCTTCTCAAACAGAGCTTTGATTCATGTGTTAGCAAGTTAGACCTCATAGATATTTACATCCCAACTTGAGAGGAAGTGTTAGAATTAATATATTGAGCTTAATTAAGCCCAAAGAAAGGTTAACCCTAATATTATTTATTATTATTTTTTAATCTTAAGTTTATTGACTATTTAATTTTCTCCCATTGTATATGAGATAATAATAAGAAAGTCAGATAGTGGTTTTTCTCCCGGTTCTGGAGTTTTCATGTAACTCGGAGTCATATTTTACCACTTTGAATACTTTTCCAATTTTTTTATACATGGGGCAACTTTTTTATACCACTCATCCCAACTTTGTGGCCATCTCCGGTCCTCTTTATTTTAAGCTAGCTATAAAAAGATTCAAACTACCTATTCTTTCTTTCCTTCAATTTTGAGAAACGTGTGTGTGTGTATATATATATAGATATATATATATATATATATATATATCCTATCAAGAGGTTTCTTCGTTCTTCCTTTGTTCCTTTACTGGTCGAACATCTATAGTGTGGACGTGTCTCTAGGTTTCTTTTCCTTCTTTCAATCCTAATTAATTAAGTTTTGTTGCTTGAGGTATTTTGTCTCATTTATCTATTTTGTGGGATGTTAGGTATGTTCTCTCTATCTCTTCTCATGTTTTCTACTACTTGTAATTCTCTTTTTTGTGGAACGCTATGGTGAAAAAGGTGGTCCTTTTATTTCGCCACACACACTTTGGTTCAACAACGTTAAGATCTTGACTATTAAATGTTAAATAAATCATTCCAAAATTTTTTCCCTCCTTTAAATCTTATAAGTTAACTGTTTTGTTCAATTTTAAGATCTTTTTTTTCGCAGATCTTTTATGAATTCCAATATTTTTAATTCTTTAACCATGCAAATTTGTCATATTTTTAAAATTTCTTTGTTTGGAAACATCCTACATATATACTAATTTTTTTTTTTTGGGATAGTTAAGGTGTGATTTTCCAATGTTATTATTTCATATGATTAATATATATGTTTATCCAAAGTATTACGACGTGACTAGAGCTTGATCCTACATT
This sequence comes from Cucumis variabilis, assembly GCA_037974545.1. Classification (NCBI taxonomy): domain Eukaryota; kingdom Viridiplantae; phylum Streptophyta; class Magnoliopsida; order Cucurbitales; family Cucurbitaceae; genus Cucumis; species Cucumis variabilis. Next base: position 12,509,803 of record JBBPDI010000032.1, on the reverse strand, counting down.
CGTAGTTTAAATTAAATGAGTATATGTTAGAAAACTTAACAAATAATGATTATGCTCAATTGTACGTAGTAAGGAAAATTTATGAGATGAATAACCTAAATATATTCCAGAAAAAAAAAAAAAACAATAATAAAAGTATACCAAACTATATTCTATTAATCATGCATGCTATAAAACATGAAAACTTAAATCAATAACAGCATAAACCTATTTGAATTGCAAGAAAATTTAGCAGCTGAGGCATTTACTGTATGGTCACACTTGGAGTAGGTTAAAACACATAAAATGATGATGAATTTAGAGAGACACCATCAAACTATTCCATAAACCATTCTAGAAAAAGTTGGGAGGGTTCCCTGGAGAAGAAAAGAAAGAGTGTATTGAAAAGTTATGGTAAATATAGTGTGTTTAAGAATTGTTGAAAGAGGGACCTTTTATAGGTAGGGAAATGGTGACTACAAACTATTTAAAAATTGTATTTAGTTTTCTAAATTAAAAATGTGATAATACTATAATTAAATATAATTGTTTTGAATTAATAACAAAATTGTTAAAAATATTTACAAATATATACTAAAATACTATGATCTATTAGCAATAGATCACGATAAAAAGTAATAGACCACGATAAATTACTTTTTAGATATATTTCAACACATATGTTAGTGTATTATATATTTCATTGCTGATAGAAAGTATTTTTAAAACAACTTATAATTATTTTAATTTTCATATTTACATTTCAAAGAGTTATAAGATTATAAATAATTGTAAGAACTAAATTAATTCAACCCTTTAGAATATTGTAGCTGAAATTTTATTTTTAATTTGTCTCCACAAATTCAAAATATTTGATGAAACCCACTTACTATTACATCTGAAAATGGGCACAAAAATTCCAGTACCTTCTTCCACAAAATGTCACATTTTATTTTTAAAGCAAGTGAGTCACAATTACAAAATTTAAGCCTTCATGCAAATGTAAAACCTAATAAATTATTTTAATAAAAAATTAGAAAAAAACGTTTAAAGAATAAAGAAGATTTTAAGATAGTTGAAATCATTTTGTAATCCATTTGAAATTATACTTCAAAATATATATTTTTTATAATTTAAAAACAACTTAATTATTTATTTTCATACTTTAAATCATTATTAACCGTTATTTATTATTATTTTTTTAACATTATTGTAAATGATAAGACTACTAAAAAAGTATAACAAGATTTAGATTTTACCAACGATAAATATCGATAACACTATATTAATTAATGTCTATTATTATAAAACATAAAATTTTACGATTGATTTTGTATTTAAAATGTATAATATTTATATTAAATCTAGATTTTGGAGTGATTTTGATTCTAAAATATACCTCTAATCATTCGAAAAAGTTGGTGGGCTTAGTGGTTTATGATGTAGTTTGAGAATAAAATAGTTGTTTTTATATGACATTTTGACTTTTTTTTTTCTTTTAATAAACTCTTTCACCTAATCCTTTTCCATGATAGAATATTTTGAATTTATTGTTTTTGTTTTTCATTTTTCATTTTTTTTCTTGGACAGTTACAATGAATAGTAATTTTAGATTATTATTGATTGTGTTTAATTTCTAACATGATCATTTAACAATAGGATAGATTTTGTTATATTTGCAATTTTATGAAATTGTTGCTATATATTTAATTACTTTTAATCTAATTGATATATTTATAATTATTTTTTTTTACAAACATCATTGAAATTGTGCAACGAACCAAGTTTCTATCCAAAATTACGTACAAAATTAAATGTCTTATTTTTGTTTTGAATTTTTAAATAGAAATAAAATATTATTTGTAACTCTTTTTAATCCAACATGCTTAGAAATTCTCTAAAAAACATAATACATTTTTTATGATTAATTTTTTTTTAAAAAATGGTAGTGCTGGATTATTTAAAAATAAATATCTAAGGCGTCACACATTTTTTCTATTTTATAATCAATATGATACTTTTTATTTGTGTCTGTCAAGTACCTATTAGTAGTATATCGAAATAGTATTTTAATAGTGTATCAAGTTTATTGTATGTTAAGTGTGTATAAGATGTATTTGTACTTTTCTGACATTTTATAGGTTAGGGTGTGTTTTATCATTTTTGCAAAAATAACAAGTCTTACTTATAGATTTTATTTTTATTAATTTCTAAATTTGAAGAAGTCGGTTTAAATATTACTTTCCTTGTTTTTCTTTTTTAACCTTTTTAGTTTAAAATTTAAGAGGACAAGAACAATAACAAGAAATAATAACTAAAGATATTTAAATTCTTTCCAAATACAAAATAAAGGGAAAAAAAGCCGGAAATAATTACCAAAACGATTCTACTTTTCTTTATAAGAAAAGAGGAAATAGGAAAAAAAAAGAATAAAGATAAACGATAACAATTTCGTTTTCGGTTTATTGAAATTTATGTTTGACAATCAAAATCTTTTGATGTTTGAAATCTTAGATGTCCAATATCTTTATAATTATGCTAATTTTGTTTGTTTTGTAGTTTTCTTTAAATAACGAAGAATATATATTTCTTTAGTATGATTTTACTCAAAAATATCATAAATTTATATAGTATTTTATGAATGCATGTCATTTAATTTATAATAAATTAATATATTTTAAGCTTATATAACATTTTTTTTATTAATTTGAGTTTCTTTTCAAATTAGTATAATTTATAACGTTGATATATGTTATTTTCCACCCCAAAATAATCTATATTAATTTGAGTTCTTTTATAAAACAAATATTAAATGAAAATTTAATTTGAATGACTTTCTATTTTTGAAAAAAAAAACTATGATATGATGAAGAAGAGTGACATGTAGAATTGATAATATTTATTCCATATATAAAATACAAATAAAATATAAATTATATATCATAGAGAGAAAAAAAAATGGTCAAAATGTAAAAAGGTGATGCCTTCAACAGAGACCTTGAACATCTATATAGTTTTAAGATGATATTCAAAACTCTTAAAATGGTTTTTCTATTGGCATCTTGTATTACCACGAAACAAACGAGTATTTCATATACTCAATTCAACATGTTAAAGAACATTTGGATATTCATATATTCAAGTCTTAAAACAAAAACAAATATTTATTTAAATGGAGAACATTTTAATTATTTTTTGCTTTTGTTTTCGAAAATTAACCGTTTTTCATTTTCACATCTTACATTCATTTGCATCTTCTCAAATACAATGTCTGAGTTCTTTAGCCATATTCTTAAAATAAAATAATTTTTAGAACCTACTTTTTCTTAGTTTTCAATTTTTAGCTTGGTCTTTTAAATCATTATTAGAATGTAGGATGACAAAAGAAAAAAATAAAATTGAAAGTATAAATAGTGTTTATAAGTTTAATTTTAAAAAATGTTTAGATTTTTTAATTTTGGTATAGTTTTTAAAAACATGGGTTAGAGCATCAAAGTTTAGGAGAGGAAATTGATTTTTACAAGATCAATCTTTAAAAAGTAAAAAATAAAAACTACCAATTGACCCTAGCATTTTTAAATATTTCTAGTTAATATCATAATCTTTTTGTATGTGGTTGGTATGAATATCATTTTTTTTCAGTAGAGGTATGGAAGTTATGTTAATCACCACTTTGATGTATCCAAAAATGATCATGATATATAATTATATTTTTATTAATCACATATATTTATAAGATGTATTTCTAGAAGAAAAATATGTAGAGTATTGACTTGACTAACTCTATTTTTATGCAACTTCACTAAGTTATATCTTTTAAATTTGCTACAGTTAAATATATTTTTATTACAGAAATTCAATTGCTATTTTTCTACGATGTAATAAATGAAGGTTGTATGGTGTGCTAGGTTTAATTTAGGTTGCACATAACTATATTATCATTTCTTAAACGTGTGACTTATGTTTATGTGAGGTACATAAATGTGAAATGCTTTAAAGTTTGTAAGCCTCGGCAATGCATGGAAATAATATTTAAACTACCTTGACTATTTTAAAAGATATTTTTTATATAGTTGAACAAGATGTGGGTGAAGAAATTCGAATCTTTAATCTCTAGTAAAAGGATATACCCCAAATCAACTAACCTATGGTCAACTTGATTAATGAAGTATATACACAAAAATGATTGAAATGTACTGATGACTCAGTGATATGCATGTGTTTTGAGTAAGTCTATATATACTTCTTTCAATCCATAAAATAGCTTATGAGAAAAAGCGAAAATGATCAAGTAATGAATGTGAAAGAAATGTGGTTGTTTGGGTTCATCAAATATGATAGTTGTCCTGTAAAATTAATTGATAAAGATAAACTAGCCTAATGCACTACAAAAAAATAAAAATATGTTTACAAATTACTTTTCACAAATACTATTATGATAATTACAAATGAAATACAATTACAAATTATAAAGACAAATGAAACACAATTACAAATTATGTACGACATATTCAATTTAGTTATAATTTAACGATCATTTTCGAAAAGCATACATGTATGTATATAATAAAAATGATGTTGTTAGTTAATGATGGAATCAAGCAAGAAACAACCAATCCTAAACTCAACGGGGTTTTTAAAAAATAAAAGCAATCGACAAACTTAGCAAAATCAACCAAAGTTTGAGATGTGTTTTGGAATGGTCAATTAATTAGTTGGAAGCTACTATTTTTGGATGGGGAAAACAAAACAAATAAAATCTTTAAATTAAAGAAAGCAGTCAAATAATAATTTAATGATTGGTCGCTCAAATGTTGAAATTTGTAAATTGCAACTTGTTATAAAAAAGATATATTTACGAATGAAAAACGACTCATAAATTTAAATTTAAATTTCAAATTTCAAATTGGGAATTTATTACACTTGAAGATATTGCAATAATATATTTTTTAATCGCATATTGCAAGATTTATATATGTAGATATTGAGTTTGTTGGTTGGATGGTCTTTGTCTTATCTTTTCTCTGACCAATATGGAGTGTTGATTTATTTCAAATAATATTTGATGGGATGTTTCTATTTTCATAACTTTTTTTTTTCTTTTATCAAAATCAAATCTCTAATGCAAAACTTTACGTACGTAAAGTTTTTCACGTGCAGTTAAGAAACAAGCTAAGTCAGTAATTAAGAATTTACGATTTTAATATATTCTTTTATACATGTTATTTTCATTGGCCATATTTTCAGTTATATACAGTTCTTATTTTATTAGCCTTTTACCTGCATTACCTGCATTACTTATGTCTGTGTGATACATATGAGAAATAGTATGAATGAGGTAAGAAAGAGAAAAAGTAAATAAAATTATTTATTTTCATTACCTGCATTACTTATGTCTGATTCGATAATTAATATATCTATAAACATAAAGCCTTTTTTTTTCCTTATTAATTTTTTAGATGTGTGGTTTGTTCCAATTTTAAAAAATGATGAGAAATGACGCTTTGTTAATTATCTATCCATATTGTCGTTCGTGACTTTAACATATTCTTACTTGCTAGGAGTCCATAATTTCTCCTTTCACTTTAGTGCACAACTAAATAAAATAGTTGTTCTCACATGTCAGGACTTTCTCCTTTATCACTCTTTCACCCTCATGCTCTAATTCACTTGAGTGCGTGCACTCATGCTCTTTCTTGTACTTGTGCTTGCCGCTATGATTTTCTATAGTTTGTGAAGAATAGTATGTATAAATAATAACATATATATTATTAGCTCGCTCTACCCAATGCATAGATAAGAATTGGAACAAACTACATTAACCATCAATTCATAAACAAAACCCAAGTATATTGGAGGAATAATTAGTATGGTGGCAAATTATGACGTTTTGGCTGAAAAATTCAAGTTATTATTATTTTCCATTATGCATATTCAATACACACAAATAAAATTCTACTTCCAATAACATAATAAAATTATTGTCTGATTTTTTCAAAAAGTGAAAAAAAAATGATCTGATTTTGACACAAATACATAAACCTCTCCGAAACCTAATATTTTCATCAGTGGCGGATCCAAAAATCATACATAGGGAGTACTATTACAAAAAAAAAAACTGTTTGTATTAGATGAGATTTGGATCCATGACCTTAGAGTTTCAAAGGGAGGCACAACCACTATACCAGAAGCATAATATAATAAAAATGCACATTATTTAATATATATTGTAATTTAAAACTTTAAAATTAATATTAAAATACAAAAATCAGGAATGTGAGGGGAGGCACGTGCCCCTTGGCCCCTTAATAGATCCGCCCCTGATTTCATTTCTTTCACTGTCAATCATAAGCTGTCTCCCACAATCTTTTTCCTTAACAAAATGTACAATTTCAACTTGCATAGTTGAGTTTTTCTTTTCCTATTATTGTAAATAATTCATCACTATCAAATATATATTTTTCTAAAATATTAATAATGTTATATAAATTTAAATTACAATAGTTATTTTTTGATTTGGTAAGTAATAAGAAGGCTCCTAGAAAAAACTTGCATATATTTGAATATATTATAAATATAATTATGTAGATATCCATAACCTACATTATGTTACTAATCTTTCTATAACTCTTCCTTTATCCATGTTGTAACATTCATCCCATTGAATTCTATAGTGTAATATATACTACGGGATGTCCTATAAATAGAAGTATGTGGTGTCTTTGTAAGACACACCACAATTAAGTTCAATTGTTCTCTACTTCCTCCCTTCCCTATTTCTTCTTTTTGGTTGCTTCATTCTCCTTATTTAGCTTCTTTGTTCTTGTTTTATAACACGTTATCAGCACGAGTCTCTACAGTTTATCATTTGAAAAAGGTAGGCTATAAAGTATTAGTTTGTTTTCTTGTTTTGTATTTGTGAACATCGCATCAACTATTTCATATAAACATTATGCATAGTTTAAATGTTTGAGAATATAATACCTATTGCATGTTGTAATTTT
>JBBPDI010000032.1:12460612-12472588 GCA_037974545.1 Cucumis variabilis | reverse complement strand
CCCACTTAACTTGCAATCTCAGGTAAGAACCAAGACGATAAAATACAACATTTGAAAAAGAGAAGAAAAGTTTTACACGGGAATTGTTCTATAAAATTCTTTTATGATAGAGTTCTGATGTGAGTGCAGAAACAATTTTCTATCTTTTTTGCAACACCTTCAAGACGTACATCTAAATCTCTCAAAATAGATTAGATCATAAAATGATAAGGGATAGAGTTACATTAACTCCCCAACAAAGAGAAAATATCTCTCTTGTAATGGGGAGTTAAGTTTGTTTAATTAAATCATATTTAATATTATGTAAGTAAATGAATGGTTAATTAATAGAAATACCATATATTTAATTATCTATTTTAATAATACTAAGATACATATTTGTCTCATAACTTATAGTTTTAAAATGAATTTTGTCCTCATTTATAATTTTAACCTATAGTATTATATGAATCTTATTCATATACTTAATATTTGAATCTTATTCAATTATATATCTCTCTTATATTATAAAGTCCTATCTAACTTTCAAAGAACATAACATAAAAGTAATTCATAAGTTCGGTACTAAAAATTAAATAGTGAAAACATGAAAGGCGGAAGCAACATAGATATTCCTCTATGGCAAGTCACGATCACTTCTTGTCATTCACCAGCTTTCCTCTACCTCTACCTCTACCTCTATATTTGCCTGAAAAATTAAACATAGAAAGAGTAAGTATAAACATATTCTCAGTAAGGAACCGACTACTAGTCTTGCTAGGTGCCTGTTAACTTTCCATTAGGGTTCCATAAGGAAATAACCCCATAATTATCGTGCTCCCCAACACATGCTATTTAGTGATCCCGTAGGGACACATCTGGTCTTCGGTGAATCAAAAGGAAATACCTAAGTGAAACTGGTCTTTGGTGATCTGAAGGAACACCTAAAAGAAACTGGTCTTCGATGATCCGAAGGAATGCCTGATAGAATCGAGATGTAAGTGATCCTGCCAGACCATTTATAAAAAATACACTAGTGGTCTCGTCGAACTCACATAGTTATAAAAGGCGGTGATCACGAGGAATACCTATTTAGGTACGATGCTAATAAACAAAGTTAACAGAGCACCACAGTCCATAGCATGTAGCATATCCTATGATCGTAACATGACATGAATATCAATCATAACATCCTTATCAAGTGATTAATATATCATGAATCATAACATGGTCATATCAGTCATATCAATCCTCAACATCAGCCATCCATATTAATCATCCACATCAGTAAAATTATGCATCTTAGCTACATCAATGTATAATGGTAAATACATGCAAGTTCTTAATTCTGTTTCAAAAGTCTAATAGTAGAATCTCTTACCTGAGATTAGTTTAACAAAAATTGTTCTTATGAGTCACAGTCAAAGCTTTCCAAAAAATGAAATCGTAAACATAAACAAAATTGAATTAATAGTTTGACCACTAACATCAAACAATTAATTACTTACGCTTTCAAACTTACCAACAAAAGATGTTGAAACCATTTCAACTTTTAAGGTAGAATTTTACAAATAATTACTCCAAAGATTTTAGCCAATTGAACCTAAGGGAAAAATAATCCACTTTAAGATAATTAACTTCATCCAAAATTTATTTCCTTAGACCAATAATTAAACTCACCCAAAAGATGGCTTAAAATCACTTGGCTTGAAAAAAGCAGCAGCTCAGCTCGGGTTAGGGAGTTCAACTCAAACGGTTGGAAAAGAATGAAGGACACGATGCAGCTCACACAAAAAGGGATAGCTCGCTTGCTTAGATTGAGGACGTGGCTCGTGAAGCTGAATGTGGACGGAAGGGAACGAAAATGACACCAGCGAACGAAGGAGATTGAACGAACGAGTCGATTGAAGACGAGAGATGGATGGGATGAAACTGTTAGGGTCTATGACGTGGAGGCTTAACAAAACAAAGAGAAACCAGGCAAAAAGTGATGACGTGACTATTAACGATAGCTTTTAATTTGAGAAATATGTTATCGTTGATATAATTGATAATGTCTATTAACGATAGCATTTATCAACGATAGCCACTGAAGGATAGAGTAACTCTCAATTTGAGAAATATGATATCGGTTTCTATAGTTAGCTTCTATCGTTGATAAATGCTATTAGTGGTAGCTTTCAATTTGAGGAATATGGTATCAGCTGCTATCACTCATATAGAAATCAACAATGTTGCTATCAATTGGTATTCCTAATAGCTACTATAAATAATTTTTCTATATTGCGATCTTCATAAAATGATACCACTAAAATTATCTATCAATTATTGCATTAGAATGATATCACCAATAACAACTATAAAGCAATATCATTAGACGAATATTTTTTATAAGTGATATCTCCTTGGTAAACATATCAATTGATATTTTTTTATAGCTACTATCAATGTTCTTCTATTGTTATCACTAATAATATCAATCATTGATAGCAACAAAAGGAAGTGATATAAGCAATATCTCTAATAGACTACATATCAAGATATCAATGTAACACTACTATAAAGTGATATTGTGGTGTTTGTCTTTAGCATAAATAGACAAAGAAAATAAATCAAATTAGCATGTTATGGGTAATAGCTTTAAACCACTAATAACATATTATTCATATGATAGTTTGTATCGCTGATAGTATAAATGAAATTGATATATATGCAACTTTTGCTGAAATAAATTATTGATTTAAGGTTATGCTATCAACATTTATATAATTTAGAAATTCAAAGTTCAATTTATCAATGATAAATTCATGAAAACCATATTGACATATTGGACATGATGTCATTAATAGAAGTTATCAAAGGAAACTAAAGGGTACTAGATATTTTTAAATGATTTACTATATGATTGGTAAAAAATTGTCATTTTTGCAAATATTATTCCATCGTACTATATATTATATTTATTTTCTAATTTGTGTTATTTGGTGCAATTTTTCTTAAATTTTTACATATTGTCATCATATGAAATGTTAACCTCTTTAATTAACAATGCTATATAAAGAGAGATGAATTATTTTGTGGTCTTGTCTTATACAAACTCTTTGTATAAGGTAACAAAAAACATAAACAAGGTTTAAAGAATCTATATTTTTATAGTTTTCAAATTTTGGTCTAGTTCTTTAAAACACTGATTAAACGAAAAAGTAGTTAACATCCCAAAGATTTAGAAGTTGGAGATGATGTTTATTGGCCTACTTTTCAAAATTTTAAAACTAAAAACTAAATATTTACGAAACGAAACCTTAAAAATTATGTTTGATTTAGATAATATTTTGTATGTTCTATCCTACGATAAGTTTTCCATTGCATATGTAAAATATAAACCTAGTTCAAGTTATATAAAATATTTATTTGTATCAAAATATAGAAAGTTCACATTCTCCCCTGTTTAATTTTTTCTTTTATTTTAAATTAAAAAACTATTGATGACATATCAAGAAAGGAATTCCTATACCTATTTGTGTTTGAAAATTCTAGTGCAAAAAGGATAGTATTTGTTTTGCGTATGAAAACAAAGACAGGTACAAATACAGGAAATGAACATGCAGAGGGTACAAGTGGCCATTTGAATTTGTTAGATGTGAATCATTGAACAATTACTTTTGGGAGTTTCGAGGACCATAGTCAAACTCTCTACCAACAATAATAATAAAAAATCTATATACCCAACATTTTCCCTACCAAACTTAGTGAACACTACACAAACTAATATTCAAGATTTGAGTTTAAATTTTAATGTTAACACTTTCTTTACCAAGTTTTGAATTTAAATTCTATTTCCATCTTTATATCTAATAAAGTTACGTTTTTATCTTTGAATTCTGTTTTAATTTTCCACTAAATACACCGTATTCATTTATTAGTGTCAATATCTATTGATTATTTTAAACAACTACAAAATTAATATATACTACAATGGTACGATTTCTTTTGTTACAAATAAAACTAATAAAAAGAGTTCACGTCATAATTTATTTTATATCAATTAACTAAAAGTTTATGTTATAGGTTAAAGTGAGCATTAATAAAAATTTGGAGGAAAAAGTTGTAAAACATTAAAACTTTATACTCAAAGTTCAATAATAAAAATCTAGGTCCTATTTGGTATCAATTTTATTTTTTATTTGTTATTTGGTATCAATTTTATTTTTTGTTTTTTAAATTAAGTATATATTTTTTTAATTTTTTATAATAATTGGTATCTTTCTTGAGTACAATGTTTGTATTTTTTGTTAAAACTCTAAAAGCAAAAACAAAAATGAAAGTAAGTTCTTAAAAGTTACCTTTCTTAATTTTTAATTTTTAACTTATTTTCATTTGAAGATGGAAATAGTGTCTGTAGATTTAATTTTTTAAAAAGATATCAAACATTTTGTAGTTTTGTTACATGTGGTTGGGGATTGGGAATAAACGGTGTAAGGTGTGAACATATTTGTTGGGGGGTTTGGTTTGCACAAAGTAAATTCAAAGTTGTTGAAGTTTGTGAAAATATTTTGACAAAGGAAAAACATAATTAGGAGTGCAAAGGAATCGGTGTGTAAGGAGTAAGAAAATAGTAATAGTATATAATATGTCAATTGTCTCTGTCTATATGCAAGTAGGATTCTTGGAAGTTTTAGTTTTCGATTCATACCCTTTCACACATACTAAAACTCTCTTTTCCCTTTATTTATTATCAATATCCCAATCAAAAACAACTTTTGACAATAATCAAAACGAGTTACTTAACTGACTTTTAAGTATGTTAATGACTATGGGGTTTTTTTAGAAGAAAAAAGGTCTTAACCCTTTTGAAATTATTGTTAGGCATTACATGATGTTAGTTAAGCTATTTTTACCCTCATGAATACAATTAGAGATGTCCACGGAGTGGGATGGGGCTAAAGATGTCACTTTCCACGGAAGGGGGGAGGGGTTTAGGGCATTTTTAAATATAGCAAAATATTTTTGAGTTCTTCACAGGAAAATATTTTTGCTTTTCTTTTTAAATATAAGGACATTTTTAAATATAGCAAAAAAAATTAAAACTATTTACAAACATAACAAAATCTATTCAATTCTTCTTAGCATAGTTTTTTTTTTTTGCTATATTTTGCAAATATCGTCAAAATATATATATATATATCTTCTTTCGGGACGAGGCCGGGGTAGGGAATGTATTCTCTACCCTCGGCCTCAAATTGTCAATGAAAAAAAAAACACTCCCCATTGATCCCTCCTCCATTGCTCGTGTATTTGAGGATTTCCCATTTTGTTTGAAGCAGGACCGTCTTCAGCATGTTAAATAAACATCTCTAAATACAACTTTAGGGTTTAAACAAGTGAAAATTGACTCTTTATTATATTAAAAAATTAATAAGATGGAAAATTGTCAAGTATAGAACATTTAACAAAATACTTACACTTCATAGAAAAATCAAGTGTAATAAATTTTGTATTTTAGTGCCTTTGTTCTATAACAAATAAATAGTTTATCATTTTTTTCTATTTTTGACAAAATTCCAATTAAAATAGCATTACTTTAATAATTATCTCTCAGGGTCTTTTTTTTAAAAATCGACAAACTATTTAGGATCCATATAACAAAAGTACTCAAAGGCAAAATTTATTACACTTGATGTTTTTATGAAAGATAAATATTTTGTCAAATACACGTTTTTTTTATAGTTTTTCTCTTTTAGTGTCTAAAAGTCAAAATGAATATATAGTTCAATTGATGTACGATAAGTCTTTAAGTCAATCATGATCTCACAATTGTTCAAAAAAAAAAGTTATATCTAAATTGCTATGCACAAAAATGGTCATAAATGTATGAAAGAGCAAAAAAGTCAATAGTTCTTCCCATCAAAATGTACTTTTTAAAAAAAATAAAAAAAGAAAAAACAGTAATTTTTATGACTATTTTTCTCTCTTCTTTAATTTTGTTAGGTGATGCTAGAGGCGGGTGGGAAATAAAAAGTCAGAGTTCCACGATATGTACATCAGTAGTAGAAGGTAGATTATTATAGTTATGTGTCAGATTTTGGCCAAGCAAAACAAAATATATTATACCTTTCAAAATTATATCAAATTTATAATATAAGGAATAGAGAACCTGTAAAATGACTCTGACATCCAAGTTATTAAGAGAATTTAATTGTAGATAAAGCAAGGAATTCCTAGAAACCTCATATGAAAATACAATAGGTATATTTATAGAGCTTTTGATAGAGTTTATCTTTTGTTCAACTAGAACTAGGATATGAGTTTCTTAATTCCATGTGGTAAGAAAGGTTATTTTTGAAGTTAAATGGTCCAGTACATGCAATCACTTGGATTTTTTTCCCTTGTAATCAAATTTAAAAGCTTGATTTTGGCCAAAGATGAGCGGATGAGGTTTGATTTGAAATTTTGGTCCAAGTAGGTAAATAATATGTTATGTTCATTAAATCCGCCTCATTTTGGTTTATCTTTGCCTAAAGAGGAGAGCAAAGAGGTTGGTTTAGATTTTATAGTGCATTTTGGTCATCAAACAAAGACGGTTGGCTTCGATCTCATTGAGTTATTTTGGATCAAAGTCAAACTAGTCATTTTCCAGCTTAAACTCATTTTATTTTCTTGACCTAGTTACTTGTCTATTTTTTGTATCTCTTGGAGTGGTGACATGTATTTTCTTGTTATGTCTGTTTTACCCTTGATTCAAAAATTCACTTATAACAAGTATAATATATATAAATAAATTTAGATCAAAATAATAATACGTGTGTTCTCACTAGCTTGTAATTATAGGTTGGATCATTCATATTATATAAAAAGATCAAAAAATTCTACTCTACCTTTGAATTAACAGTGTTATAGTTTAAAAAAATAAAAAAAGTAATGTTATATATTTTTTAAAAAATGAAAAATGAGAAAAATAAAATCATAAGATTTTTTTAGTTCAAATACCTACTCATTGGAATGACATAATTTTAAAGTATCTATACAAAATGTTTATTATACAAAAGTAGAAAAAGAGCAAAAAAAATCATAAGAAGGAACAATAATATTGGCAATATGTTTTTGTTGAACATTTTCCTTTGATTAAAAATAGATATGGAAGTATCAATGTTCAAAATAATAAAGAGCTTAATATTGAAGTTTGTTTGGATATGGTAGGTGATATATCAAATTAAGAAAAGAAAATTGTGGCTTTATGAAACTGAAGCGAAGATTGGAAGTGTACCCATCCAATGGAGCAAATAAAATTATATATTCCATTGATCAAATAATAACGTACAATAATTATCCTTTTGTTTTCGTTTGTTAATTTAATTTGGCTGAATTTGAGAATGGTCAAGACACATAAAGTTATGAGAATAGTCCAAGTCAACCATAATACAAACAAAATAAAAATGATAAATTTCTCTGAGGTATATTCTACTTAATCCAAGCTTTCACATTGACTTCTACCATAAGGATAAATTCCTAATAAATATTTTGAAAATTATTTTTCTTTCAATGCAAACCACTGCTTTATTACTAATTTCCCTTCTCTTTTGATACTTCACCACTTGGACATCTTTTTTCATTTTGTAACTCTTAAATGTGTCATTAAAGGATGATGGGCTTTTAATAAGCACTTTGTATTAACTAATATATTTATATATATAAAAAGTCTTAGACGCCAAGTAATTCATTACATTAATTAGTGTATGTTACGTGGATGAAAATAAAAATATCGATCATGTTGTTCTTTACTCAATCCATCTCAATTTGATTGTAAATTAGTTTAAACTAGGCTAGTGTGGATTAATATTTTCAAGTGTCTATTTAATTTTAAAAATATTTATATGTGTGTATTATCCTAATTTATATAGGGTGTATATTCAAGAGGACTTCTTAAAGTTGAGTTAAGAAATATGTTGTTTAATTGAAAGAGAAACATTAGCAAATTTAAATCTAACAAACTTAATTATGTATTTTAACTTTTAAGAGGAGTAAATATAAAATAAACTTGTGTATGAGAAAATGCAGGTAAAGATAAATTGTTTTATTTATGATTTTTTTTATTCTTTTAACAAAATAGTCATTTAAAAGAAAATATATTTAAAAAAACGATTTGATTGACCATCTAAAATAAAAATAACTCATTTCAAATCAAGTATAGTTAAATGGACATTGGTTAGTACTATTAATTTTAAAGTCATAGATCCAATATTTCTTTTCTAACCACATATTGTCAGTACTAACACAAATTGCATAAAAAATTATTCAATTAGAATAGTAACGTAGATTGGTTTGAAATCGCCATTGAATATATGAAAGAGCAACCGTGAAAATATCTCAAATTTGGATATTGTGATTATTTAAGAGGGGATGCATATTTAAAATTCTAAATGTCATAGTTATTACGAGAGCAGTCGTAGGGTGATTTTATTGAATGTGTTTTTCTCAAATTAGACATTAGTTAGTCTAGAAAGTAGTAAGGTATGAATTAATAACGAGGATCAAACAAAATACACATATTTTAAACATAGGGATATTTTTTTAAATAACAAAATAAATTAAAATATTTACAAAATATAACAAAATTTTGGATCATATCAATGACATTATTTTATCCTTAACATATCAATGACTATCAATGATAAAATTTGTTATAGATTGTAGATATTTTATAAAATTTACTATTTTTAAAAATTTTCCTTAAAAGTAATTAGTTTTTTCTTGGTGGATGTATTTTATCTTTTAAAATATAAAATTAATAACATAAGTTATAATAGTATTTAAATAGTTATTTAACTAATAATTATATTTTCATATTTTTATAAAAAATTTACCTAATTTAGAGTTACATCTCTTTCTTTTTTTAAAAAATTTTATTTAGAATTAATATTTTATTGTTAATTATAATTAATGGTAATGTTTTAAAATTAATTTCTATGAAACAGTGAATACAAACTTTTTTCTTTTTAGTTAGTATATTTATTTCAAGTTTATTATAAATCAAAATGTGATAATATTTAATTTATCTTTTCTAAAAATTAATATTATATTTCTAAATTATAGACATTATTGAAAAAAAGAAGAAAAAGAGATTCAAGTAATATATAGAAACACAATAGCAATGATGGTTGGAGAATTGATGTAGAAAATATTCGTATATATAAAATGTTAGGTTTCTATGAAATTAAATAGTTAATTTATTGTCTTTAAAATTTGAATGTTTGTAACAAATATTCATAAGTCGTACATAGTAGATACGAAATATAAAGGTTATATAATATTTTTAAACTAAAAATTTGAAAATGTGTATCTGAAATCATTGATTTGAATTTAGTTTCACTATATTTCAGTTTAAACTCTTTTGGTTTTGTGTTTATATCGAAATATTATATTTTTATCATCTAAAATAATACTAATTTTTTAATTTAAAAGCATATTCTTAAAAAAAAGATAAAAATATTGAAAAATAACAAAGAGGTATAGTAATTTAAGATGAAAAATATATTGAAAAATAAGATCAAGTGTCATTTTACTTGAAAGTATAATAGAAAATAACATGGAACAAAAATTTTCATTCTACCCATCTATATAACTAAAAAAATAAGAAAAATAGTTCCAAATAAATTTATAAACTTAATCAAAATTGGTGTTCTAACAATTGAGATTGCTTCCCATGATGATTTATCACCGAAGAAAATTCACATATTGAAACTAACATATATATATATATATATATATATATAAGGCACATGGACGGAGATGCATAATCTCCACAACTTTTTTTTTTCTCTTAAAATTTAATTTTATAGAAGTTGTAAAGGGAAATAATTCCGATGCAGTTTTCTTATAATCTTTTTGTTTTAATAATATAGATTTTTTTTCTTTAATTTTCCTAATTATACTAATATAATAAAATAAAAAATCCACAAAATTGGTCATTTTTTCAAATACTTCAAGTTTGTCTTCGTTGCTATTAAATTTTGTTCGACTCCGATTTCTTTCTTCTTTCTTTCCATCTTTTTTATAGTGGCGGTCACTGGCGGTGTTCTCCTTCTCTTCTTCTTCTGCAATTTTTCTTTTACATTTTTTTTTTGAAATCATGATCATTGTTCTACAATTATTATTATTCTTTTTCATTATACTTCTACTATTGTTATCCTTGTTTTCAATCAATCATCAATCTTGTATTAATTTATTTCAATGTGTCGTGGACAGAGATGAACTACATGATCGTTTACAATAGGGCTTTTCAAAACCACCATTTATACGAACTACATGATCGTGTATCACGAACCACACGGTCGTGTATCAAGAACCACACGGTCGTGTATCAAGAACTACACGATCGTGTATCATGAACTACACGATCATGTATCATTTTTTACACAATCACGTATCATGATCGTTTAAAAGAAGAATTACACGCACACACATGCGCCAATAGTTGATACTAACTACATGATTGTGTATCATTTTTTACACGATCGCATAGCATGATCGTTTAGAAGAAAAATTACACGTGTGTGTGATCGATTAATCGCTTGTTGACTAGAGCATTTTTTGTATTTTTCATTGCAGAACTGTGAGCTTTTTCCACTTTTAAAGTTGTTCTATACAGATATTTTATCGATTTATTATATTTTAAAAAAACCTTTTTTTTTTTGTTTGGAAATTTTCCACTTAAAGGGTAACTTTCAATAAAAAGATCTAAACTAAAGATAAATATACTGCATATCAATAACAAAAAAGTTAAATGCAACCTACCAATATAGATTGACAAGAGGCAAACAGAAATGGAAAGAGAAATTTGGTTACCCACTTCGTGGTGTAATATCGCCTATGTCTTTTAAGCTAGCTTATCAAATGGGAAAAAATTAATTTGATAAGAAATTAATTTACTAGTTAACTAAGTGAATACAACAAAGTACTTATCAATATTTATATCGGTTTTACTTATTATTGTTTAAATTAAGCTTCATGCCTTAAGCATAGAATCTTAATGTTCTCTAAGTCTTATTTGGACGAACCCAACTTCAAATATATATTTAAATAATTTAAATACATTTTTACTACTAATGATAAATTCCTAAGTATGAGCTCTCATCAATGAAAACATACTTTAGCCACCCATAATACTCCTACAAGAAGTACACACCCATACAGAAAAGGGACTAACTAAAAATGAAAACAATTTCAGACACCCCCAAATACAAATGAGTTGCTACAAGGATATAACTTATGAAAGGAAGAAAGCGTTTATTTTGCAAAAAAAAAAAAAAAAAAAAAAAAAGAAAGAAAAGATATGAAAATTAAATTAAGTTCGCACATGCAAATCGAAAGAAAATAAATAAGGAAAAAAGATTTTTCCCTACTCATATTGAAACAATGTTCTTAACAACCTATAGGACAAACAACGTTATAAAAAGTCTAGCCAATTCATATGTAGTAATAATATTTAATAATATGCACCTTTTGTCGATGTAGGATTAGAAACACATATTGTTTCACAAATATAAAAATTAGAATTAGATTGTCTTTTTTTACTATTATTTTTAACATAAATTATAGAGTGTAATGAGATTTATGAATCATTGACTTTTTTTTTTTTGGTGCAAATAATCAATTCTTATGCACCATCAACAACATCAAATATTTTAATTTCACAACACTCATTCTTCAATTGGACAACTTGTTATAAGGAATGAGCTTTATGTTTGTTTTTGTAATTGTTGGAGATCTATAAACATTGGAAGTAATAAATGAGTTTGTAGAACAACATGACAACCTAATTAATATTAAATCAATTAGATGTAAGCAAAATTAATGCACATATTAAATAAAAAAGTTATCAACTAACTCTAATTTTGGAAGTGTTGGAGCTGGATATATATATATATAATTTCCAATTTGAAACTTTCTGCGAGTGAATAAGTGATTCAATATTTATTTATATTCTTGAAATAGAGACAA
>JBBPDI010000032.1:12437891-12448607 GCA_037974545.1 Cucumis variabilis | reverse complement strand
ATCTTCTTCAGCAGTCCATGGCCCTTTCTTCAACCCAATTTTATCACAACATGGTTGCCTTCCCATTATTTATAAAACTTTCTTCTATTTAATTTCTTAGGCTTTGGAGAGAAGAGAAAAGATAAAGAGAGAGTCGAATTATAAAACTCTCAATGGAACCAACATTTATATATAGAGAGAGAGATTGATGGAATATGGAAGGAAGGCACTTAGTTTGAGATAGAGAGACTCTGTCTTTATTTTTCTTGAGCTGAATTATATCATAGCCACCTGGCATTTACCTTTTTTACTTATATATATGTGTGTGTGTGTGTATATATATTTGGAATTGGGATGTATGAACATTGTGAAATAAATATGAAGATTTACGCGTATACCAAGTTGTGTGTGTGTGATGTCATTTTCAGAAATTTCGCCCCCCATTTATTTCCCTTTTTTCTATTTTTGCTTTTACTTCAAGCAATTTCAACTCTACTTCACATCATCCTTTCACATTCCATACTAACAAACAAACCTTCAATCTCGAGAAAATTATTCAACAAGACCATCAAAATATAATATAGTTTTGAATGTCTTTCATGGTTAAATGTATGGGTTGAATAATGTACATTAAATTTATATCTAGAATTATGAAAATAATTAAATCTAAGTTTAACGATTATTTTAGATTTAAATGTTATTTTTATTATACTTTTCCTTTTACTTCATTTTGGTCTATTTTAGTTCCTTTATATTCAAATTGTTTAATTCCAATCCATACATATTATCAATGTTGGTTGATTTTGGTTCTTTGTTTTTAAAATGCCCAAACTTCAACTTTTGTTTATTCTCATCTTTTAAACTTTTAAGAACGACTATATTGGTTAGTTAGAAATGGAGAAAATGGACTATTTTTTTAGTAAAGTGAAATGAAAACTAATAGTACATGAATAAAATGAAACTTTTGAAATTAATAAAAAAAAATGAACAAACAAAAATATTTGAGAGCATGAAATTTCATCTTAAATTTAATTAGACAATAAAAAAATAACTCATATATCTTATAAGTAGTGTGAGTCTTATTGATTTTTTTAATGTAAAACTCAAAAAATCTCAATAAAAAAAAATACATATGCTAAATAATATTTAAAAATACGAGAGAGTTAATTTCTTACTTCCATTTACCAAACTAAAACAAATAATAGATTTCAATAATTTATGAAAATTAAATATAATCATTAATTTTATTATGGATTAATGATATGAAAGAACTCACAATAAGCTAGGTGATTTAAAAATATTAATCTTTCTTCTACCGAGGACATTGTCTTAACCTTATGCTCAGAGTTAACACATGTAACAAAATGTGATCATCCATATAGTTAAATATGTTTTAAGAAATCACAATTACTTGCAAACAAAAGTCAATTTATACGTTAGTGTAGGATACGCTCTTCATACACATGTGTGTTATAGCAAAAAACAAAAAAAAGGTCATGATTATTTGTTTACTTATTTTATGTAATTGTACTTACACATGCGACCAACCACATCCAAACCTATAATAAAATAGCGCAATCTGATTAATAAGTTGAAAGTATTGATTACGCATGAGATTACATCTTATCGTTACTATTATGGCTACATGAATGATTGTTACAGCTGAAGTTTTTTCTATTTTGACATCTTTACCGTTTCAGAGGCAGAGGTAAAAAGTAAATGTAACAATAACAATAAATTTTACAAAATTTATAATTTTAAGTATACACGTGATAAAAGAAAAACAATTTCAATCATGTTTGCGATTCAAGTTTATTACCATTAATCCATCGATGAAATTTCACTGTGATTATATTAATTTTGATTTGATTCTGGTAAACGTGATCTTAGTTTATTACTGCCGGCACTTGTCATCAACAAATATAATTCCTTGCCTGATATTTTGACTTTTTATGGTCGTAGGCTCTCTGGAATGTAACTTGAAGATTTATCAACTTTGACGTCGAAAGTGAGTGATTAGTCAATATATCGTTTAAGAGCTTATAAAGAATCTCTTCCACCTTTTTACTGTAATGAGACATTCATTCGTCGGCCTCCTTCTAATAATTTCTCTTACAATTGATCAAGCCAACAACCCAACATATTGCCCAATTTTTTGGTTCTAATAACTAGCCTTTAGTAATGCAGGTCCGTAAGCAGGTAGAATTTTTTTGTCAAATTTGTACCAAACCCAGTCATTCTGTGTTGGATTATTATAATCGTATGAACATTGTCTTTCAAGGTTGGCATCCTTCTACTCAGTTGCCTAGCTACTATGGCTGTAAATATAATGTCTTCACATAATTCATTTCCTTTTGGCTCTTTAATAGTGGTTGTAGTGCTCACCTTACCAATGACCTCGCATCTGAACTTTTACAACCATTATAATGGGGAGGAGATGGTTACTGTCCGCCATGGTCATCCCTTGAATATTACACACAACAGTAGTGGTACTTTTTCAACTTGTTTAAATTCTTTTAATCTCTCCAAACTCTACCATGCTCCACAGTTAGCCTCTAATCTTCTTTCTGTTAGCAAATTTTGTCTCAATAACAACTGCTTCTTTAGTTTTTTATTAGGAAAAGTTCCTTATTAGCCAAACTCTTTAAATAGGCGAATGTGTTAACGACCTGAATCTCATCCCAAGCTTCTCTAACAAGTCATCACCTCAAGTACATCAATCCAAAGATTTTTGGTTTTGTAAGCTATGTACTCAGTTAAGGTCACCCCTCTCATAAGGTTTTGCATAGTTCTTTATCTCGCGTCTACGTATTTCTTCTTGTAATTTCATTTCCACTTGTTCCTGTGTTAGGCTATATCTCCTTGCAAAAATACAAAAATGCAAAAGTGCAAAAATGCGAACATTATCTTTTTCCATGTCACATTCGCTTCCCCATACAACGCTTTAATTACTGCATAGCAATGTATGAAGACCCTCTCCTGTTATTTCTAATAAAAATTTACGTTAGTATAACAATTTATTGTTAATGATTTAGCAAGTACACTTTGTTATTTTCCACAACCCATAAATTTGATGTCCATAGTATCTTGCAAACAATTGTTCCGTTTGTTGAAAATCTGCTATCAGTATTGGTTGAACGGATTTCATAGTCCAAATTCATGCCAAATAATCTGAATCTCACACCAAAAACTAGTCTTAGTGGCAAGTTCGGATCGATTATAGGGAGCATACTTATTCTTAAACAAACTAATTTCCAACCCAAAGAAATTGAAGGGGGGTTTTGAGTAGAAATTGTAGGTAAGGAAGTAAATTGCAAAAGAAAGAGTAAAACAAAGAAAATTCTAGTGACAAAAAAATCTAGCTTGGGTTGTTCGAGTTTTTCTTATCTAAAAAATTCATTCATCGAGCTATCATTATTTAATTCCATGCAATCTTCACCTAACCAATTTTAATTGGTAATGCAATTAAACTGTCCTAAGTTTCTAATTATTCTGACCCAATAGCATGCAACATATCAATTTTCCCAATTAGCATTAAATATTCTTAGATGGAATGCTTAATTTTTCTGTGTTTAATTGACACTCAATAGATTCAATTCTAGGTTGGTTAGAATCAATGTGGATTAATATAGATTTACATGCTAACCTAACTTATTGTTTCTAACCAAAGCCTATCTAATTGTCATGAATCAAGGATTTGATGCAAGGCAAGAGATATATTTTTTAAGATTTATATAACCAAACTTCATTTAAAAAAAAAGAATTAAATTAAATAAAAAATTAAATAATACCAAGTGTAATCCCTCACAAATTTATAGGACAAAGGGAGAATCTAGAAACCCAAGATAGAAAATAGTACCTTAGCCTCTTATCCACATGTCAAATGATGAGATGTTCACTACTAAAAATTTGGGTTTTAACAACGCAAAATTTGCGTCATAAGAAGTTCCAATGACACAATTTTTGTGTCATTGAAGCCCCTATCAAGAAATACTATTTAACGACATTTCAAAAAATGTATCGTTAAAGATACTTAGATGACGTCAAGATTGTATCATTAATACCCATTTATCCACAACACTGTTCCTATTTTTTGCTAGCTTACAAGCACCTCAACTAATCTTACGAGACAACTCGCTCGTAGAAAATTATTTTTAGGTTGGTGGTCACCATGGATCAAACCCATGACCTCTTAGTTACTTTTTTTAACTTTTTACCACTAGGCCAACTCATAATGGTTACGACAATGCCCTGTTTAATAAAGGCTTATATGTCGACACTTGCTTGACGTCGTTATTTTTCAAGTCACAACACATACTTTTTGACATATAAATGATGAATATAAATAAATTAAATATATGATTCAACTTACCCACATATGTTTAGAAAGACTTTTTTTTATTGATAATAAAAGTGTAAATTACATTTTAGGTAAAGATTTTACAATAATCTAAAAGATAAATTAATTGTAATACATGTATGTGTGACCTAATCTAATCACTAACTCATAAATGGACTTGATTGATCTCATGGTCTGTGGATTCTTCAACTACCTGCAAATTTGGTAAGCTCCTATAAACAGCAGGCGAAGAGCTTTTGAGAGAGAGGGAAAGTCATGAAGATAATTTGCGAGAGAGAGAAAAACGTCATCAGAGAGCGTTTGCAAGAGAGAAGACACAATGGCAACATGAGATGAAGTAAGGGTTTTTTCAGTCTTGGTTTGCAAGAAGGATGAAAGCATTAAGTTATTATTTTTTAAATCAGAAATCGTACGAACTCAGGAAAGCATTGATTTTTTATTAGGGTAATTTTTAATGACACATAATTTATGTCGATAATTAACGACAAAAAAATTGTGTCAAGAAAACTCAAATTGTGTCAAGAAAATTGTATCACACAAAATTTTGCATTTTTATTTTTAGTGACACATTTTATTCCCTCCCACCTCTTTTTTTTATTTTTTTATTTCAAGTATCACTAAAACTCATATTTCTAAATAAATTTATTCGACGTAGTCGCTAGATTTGTGGGTTCAACAGCGAAGGCTTGTTGTGGCTGGAGTGTGGAATCGACGGTGGTGGGTGACAAAAAATTGTAAGGCAAGGGTTCTTCACAATGACGCAGTAGCCCACTTCGTTCGACGAGAACTTTTTGTGTTTTTAGTAGAGAGAGAAAAAATATTGTATTAAGTCTTTGTTCGACGACAACGTTTTTGCTTGAGAGAAAATTTGGAGTTTTTTCATTTGAAATTTTTTTAATGGTACAAAAAATATATCGTTAATTAAGGACGCAAAAATTGTGTCAAAACAAATTAAATTGTGTCAATAGAATTGTGTCAAGAAATAATTCTTGTTTTTATTTTCAACGACACAATTTACCTCACCCCACCTCATTTTTTTATTTTTAACGACACAATGTCTTGATTAGTAGTGTCAATAAAACCCAATTTTCTAGTAGTGGTTCGAGATAAAAAAAATACAACATAAAAACATTTAGAAAATTAGGAGAAAACCATAGAGAAAAGGCTAATTTTGATGTGTATTATGGCTGGTAATGAAAAGAAGGCTTTATAGAAAAGGCTCCACGTCGTGCGCTGACAGAAATGCGTGTGTGCATTGAATCTTCAAAGCTTTACGACGCTTGGGCTTTTTCTCAATAAGATAGCTCTCTGCCTTACAACGTCGCAGAGCTTCAAGGTAGAAGTCTTTTTGCTTCGTTTTCACTTCCAAACGCTTCAGTTGCTCTGGTTTGTCTCGGTTAACGTCGTATGAAACTATAAGAAAAAGAAAATTTTCCTACACATAAAACAACCGTCGAGACTATAGCAAGCATTGTGTGAGACTTGTACCAAAGTTGGAAGATTAAAATTTTGTTAAAGAGTGAAATAGGCGTTTTGAATGAAAGGTGGTAAAGAAAGGTTAATACTTGGCTATAAAGCAAGTTTACGCGGTAGGAAATTGGTGATTAAGTGTAGTATGCAATGTAGGTTCTTTGCGGGTAAAAGGACTAAGCGAGAAGAAGTAAGAAAACTTCCTGTAAATTTCTTAAGTTTATTTAATGGGCCACGTATAGAGATTAAGTTAAAACTCAAGCCTACACGTGCACTACTAAGAGTAAGAGCTGACAACCTAACAAGAGTTTAAGGGTGACTAAGGTGATTTGAGATTTAGTATAAATAGGAGTCTTAAGCTAAATTATTGAAGATTATTACTCTTAATTTCTGAAGAGAAAACTTGGAGTGTTAAAATGCTCCTAAAGTGACCACGAGAGAAGAGTTGCCAGGTGTTTTAGTTAATTGTTCAAGTGTAGTGTTTTATTTTTTGGTGAAGTGTTGTAATTGATTTTAGAACTCATGATTTAATCGACAATAAAAGTTGAAGCTTTAGTTATTTCTCTCGTATTAAGTTGTTTTATTACCTACAAATATGAATGATTAAGCAAGCCAGGTGATTAAGCAAAGCTTCAAGACCTCAAGCTGAGTGTCTTTGGCATTTAACGTGTCAAAGATACTCAACGTCATACCACATCTCGCATGGTAAGCAAGAGCGTATGCGGGACAGGGTGTGACACATCAAGAGTAAGCCAATAACTCCCAACGTCATACAATATCATTAGGAGTTAGTTAATAAAAAATGTTTTTGTAGGGGAACTCTCCATGCATATTTTAACAGCGTCGGGAGTTACCTTACAAAATAAATCTGAAAATTTTAGATCTCATTTCCTTCCTATGGCTTTTAACCCTAAATTTTCACTCTCTATCTCCCCTCACAATGTTGTCACTAGTCACTCGCTTGCACACACGCCAACCTCCCGCACTCCTCCTTTTCCTCCATCACTATCGCTCTCTCCCTCTTCATCTCCATCACGGCCTTTTTCTCTGTGGTATTTTTGTCTTTTTATTTTTTTTCATTTACATGTTTCATTTGTACATTTATTTTCTTTTGTGCACTTTCAGAACTTAATTTTTAGTTTCATTCTAATTGTAAGTTACTTTTTCATTATCATTTTATTTATTTTCATTACTTGCGTTTATGGTGTTTTCTCTAATGCTACTTACTTTACTTGTTCATATTTGAAATTTGTACAGAAATTTTAATTCAAATATGATTTTTTCAACAAAAGAACATAAGGATTGAATGCTTAATCATGATAAGGTAGATTTGTGGTCTTTTCCTTTGAGAACCATCATGCGATTTTTAGGTTTTTTATTCTTAATGTATATTTAAATGTTATTGAAACCATTTTTTTTATAAATATTTTAATTCCTAAGTTCATTTGTTGAACCGGTGTTTATCTTCTTTTGTTAGATTTTGATCAAACTAAGTAGGATTGAGCAAATAAGAAATTCCAAAGCTCAAGCAACTCAACAATGTTAGTAAGTGAATGATTCTTGTCCTCTCTTTTATTTTCAATGAACAAACTCTCTTTTGTTTCCATGAATAAATAACTTTTGAGTTAGAGGAGTAAATGTGGTAAATTCGTAATGTAATTCTTAAATTTTGTAGTTAACATTAATTATATATATAGTTTAATTTGGAGTTGTATTTTCTTGCTTGTAGTTGGGATTCTTTTGAGTTCAAAATGTGGCAGAGATGATTATGATCATATCATTTTTCTCCTTTTAAGTCTACCTTTGATAATACCTAAAAGTTCATGTTAATAAATTTCATATTAATTTCTAACTACATCAATTACATCATTCTCTTGCAAAATTTCATATTGAAATGTTTTAAACACTTTGGATGTTATTTTGGTTAAAGATTTAGACAATAATGTTGTTCTAAATTCTTTTTGGATTGAATTTGAATGTTTTAGAATTACCCCTAACATTTGTAAACTCTTGTTTGTGGATCCAAACTAGTTTTGCTTTTTTAAGCAATTTTTTTTTTGTTAATTTTCTTTTAATTTGGATGAAAATTATCATTTGATCATTCTTTTTCTAATTAAGTAACTAATACACGTTGTTTTCCTCCTTTCACAGAATTCAACAACTTTTCAAATTTTAACAAATTAGAGTCTTCGTGGAAGAAGTTGTTCCTTAAAAGAAATAAGTTGAATGGATCTATCACTTTACTTGGTTAGTTGTTTATTTTTTATTATTATTATTATATAAGTTGCTTTATTTTATATATATACACACACATACACGCACGATGTAATGAAGAAGTTGTTGCTTAATAGAAATATGTTTTTCATGTTCATATATATAAATGTTGATAGTGATCAAAACTGAAGATGGCAGAGGCATTATATGGACTTTGATGACTAGGAGGAGCTTGTTGATAGTCTAGTTCTTGATCTTGCATGGTTCTTTATCCATATTTACTTAGTCAAGGCGCTTGAGTCTTCTTTAGACTTGGTATGACTTTAATTCTATGTTTTCCACGAAGATAAGTAGGAAAAGTTTTCACTGAATAAAATGACCTTATCTATATCTTAAAGACTACATTGAAGATTTTCTAAAGTCTATTAATTAACTTTGCAATAATACAGACTTTGCAATAATACAGTAAATAACTTCATTCTGTATAGTTGATTTTTGTTGTTGTTGTATTTTTGTAGGTGGATAGAATGAAGTTTTGTGTATGGATGGAGATGACGACTCACTTGGCCTTTGAATTTGATACTCATTACTTTATTCATCAAAACACTTGTGAATCTTCCATTTTGTTTACACACTATGGATAAATTACTTTGTGACATTTTTCATTGTATATAGCCAAATGTGTTATGTAATGAATTATAACATCACAATTATGAGATGAAACTTTTGATATTTTAATTGTCATAATACAAGTTTGATTTGAATGTATGAATACAATTTGCTTAATTATAATCAACATATACACTAGCAGTACATGGCTATCAATATAACCTGATCAATGTGTCCCTATCAATATAACCATGCCATACAGACCTAAGCCAAGTCAGGCATATTTAAACCTTATCTATTAAAATTTAGTGTGTACATTAGCACACACACTGATTCGATTTCTTATATTGAAGATTCACGCTTCTCACACTGGCACATTGTAATGACAAAGCGAGTTAAATGCTCTTCAGACACAAGGTACTTGATCCTTAGTACTTAGATCTTTTTACATGAATGTTGTTGGTTGTAAGTGGGTCTTTTACACAAATTAAAGTATAATACTAATGGCTCTATTACTCATTAGAAAGCTCGACTTGTTGCTAAAGGATATTTATCAAGTTATTGGCTTTGATTTTTTTTAGACTTTCAATCTTGTTGTTCCACTATTCGAGTCATCCTCACGCTTATTGGGACTTATAACTAGTCTCTCCATCAAATTGATGTAAAAAATGCATTTCTCCATGGTCAATTACAAGAACAGATCTATATGTCTCAACCAATGCTTTTATTGATAAAACTACCCTCAAAATATTTTTTTACTTTACAAAAGTTTATACATGCATCCTCAAGCAAGCCCTGCGTGCTTGGTACAATTGATTTGCCTCATATCTTTTTTACTCTTGGCTTTGTCATATCCTCTTTGGACAATTTTCTTTTTGTTCGTTTTGTGGGTTCTTCATTGACTTACTTGCTTTTATATGTAAAAGACATCATTTTTATTGGACCTGCTATTGCTCAGTTGAAATTCATATCGTCCTCAGAGTTTCAATTATCCTTCATGAGAAACCTCATTACTTTTTCTATCTTGAAATTATAATCACCCCTAGTAGCATCCTTGTTAATAAGACAGTATTTTCTTGATCTTCTCACTACATCATGCATGTCCAAAGTCAAACATTATCTCACACGACCTATGTCGACCACAATTGACCTTTATGCCACTATCCATGCTTCTCTTATGTCATTTTGTACAGAAAAAAAAACTTATTAGTTTCATTACAATATCTCACATTTATTTAAGTGTAAGTCAATTCATGTAGAATCCTATCATGGTTAATTATATTGTTGTCAAACGAATTTTGCAATATATACCTTTGTGTTACCCCTATTCATGGGACTCAGTTCAAATTGATGGAAACGGTAGACATGCGCAGTGGAATAAGGATCAGATTTTACTCTAATTACAACTAAACATTTTAGTGATTAACATGCATTACATTTCCTAAATGAAATAAAATAGGGTTAATAGAAAAACTTACCTTTGATGCTTTTCTATTATTCTTTTCACATGCTCTTCACAATCTCCTCTCGAAATCAAAACCGGGACTACCACTAGTGTTGACCCGCTATACTCTGGACTTAGAACCGAGTTGTGGAACTCGAACGGTGGAGAAAATAAGGAGAGAGATGGATTTAGGAGGAAGAATTTGGGAGAAAACTTTTGGAGAGAAAAATGGAAATTTAGTTTGATTTTTGCAATTTCAAATTACAAAAATCAATTTCTTAACCAAAATTTAACACTTAATAATCCATCCATTTTTCATTTCCAATCTATTCCTTTTATAGGCAAACTACATGCAAAATTTGCATGTAGTGAGCTTCCACCCTCTACACTTGGCATATTACCAAGTAGGTGTCTCACATGCAGGAAGTCATGTGTTAATTACATGCAATGGTCAACCAAGGGTAAAATGGTCATTTGACAATTAAAAAAGTCAAAAGTCAACATTTTGACTTTTTTACCATTTTATCCGTCTTGACTAATTTCAACCTATCGAGTATGAATCGATATTCATTTTTCTAAAATTCAAATCACATTTGAATATAAAGTCGGTCAAAGTTTGATTTTTCAAAGTCAAAAGTCA
>JBBPDI010000032.1:12394872-12432362 GCA_037974545.1 Cucumis variabilis | reverse complement strand
TCAGGCTTTATTCATTGTAGAGACTGTAGAGAAATAACAAATCTTTGACATTCTTTTCAATAAATCACATGTGCAAACAATCATAGTTTGAATGACTATTTAAAGAGATATTCTAACATATGATGTCCTCCAATTTTAAGCTTGACTAAGAAAATTATTGTACTTAGATAATTTTATGGTAGATAATTCTACAAGATTCGTGTGGTATTTAGGGGAGCCTAAAGTTTATGTTAGTTATTGTGATAACTATTGTTTATGTAACTAGTTAGACTTGTTACTGATGATGAATCTTAATAATATTCCTAATCTGAGCAAAGAGGCTCTCCAGACGTATTCACCTTTATCAAACTGGGTTACCAAAGTGTTGTGCATTTTATTTCCGTTTGTCTTTATTTAAACCTGTAGTTAAATGCATGTGGTATAGCTAAAGAATATTTTAACAATATCATTTTTCAATTGGTATCAGAGCGGGTTCGATACTCATGGACACACAAAGAGAAGGTACTCCTACTACTCAACTTCCAATCCTAGATAGAAAGAATTACTCATATTGGAAGATTCGTATGATATCATTTCTAAAATCCCTGGACTCAAAGGCCTGGAGAGCAGTAAAATTGGGGTGGACTCCACCTATGATGACTGTTGATGGAAAGTCTGTCCCAAAGCATGAGGAAATATGGACAGAAGCAGAAGAATAGGAGTCTCTTGGAAATGCTAAAGCTCTAAATGCGATTTACAATGGAGTAGATTTGAATATGTTCAAATTGATCAATTCAAGTGTCTCTGCACAAGATGCATGAAAAAGACTTGAAGTAGTGTTTGAAGGAACGTCCAAAGTCAAGACGTCCCGCCTTCTACTGTTAACTACCAAGTTTGAATCGTTGAGAATGATGGAAGAAGAGACCATAACTCAGTACAACGTATGTGTTCTGGAAATTGCAAAGGAATCATTCAATCTTGGTGAAGAAATACCTGAAGCTACGTTAATCAGAAAAGTTATGAGATCTCTTCCTAGGAGATTTGATATGAAAGTTATCACAATTGAGGAAGCACGTGATGTGTCTACACTCTCTCTCGATGAACTATTTGGTTCCCTACTCACATACGAAATTACTTTGGTTGATCGTGTAGAAAGTAAGGGTAAAAGACTTGCTTTTAATCCATTTAGGAAGATGGATTCATTGAAAAAGGGAAAGCTTCTAATGAGCAAATAAATGAGTCAATTACACTGCTTACTAAGCAGTTCTCAAATGTAATAAAAAAAATGAATAGCTCTAACAATTCAGGTTCTCATAATCGATCTCAGAATAATTTTAAAAGAAGAGAATTTGACCGGTCTAACACTAGAGAACCAGAACATTCATCTAGCAGAGATATCAAGTCGTTCAAATGTCAAGAATGTAGAGGTTACAGTCACTATCAGGCTGAATGTACAACCTATCTGAGGAGGCAGAAGAAGAGTTTTGGGGCAACATTATCGATGAGGATTCAGAAGGTATTGTTGAAGAAGAAGAGTTTGCAAGTGCTTTTATCATTATCGCCTCAAACTACGAAGAAGAGGTTGAATATCAGACGGATTCTGATGTAAATCACTCGTCTACAGAAAACATGTCATATAAAAAAATAAAATCATTATGGGAAGAGGATACTACAGTCATGGCTATTAAAAAAGAGAAGATTCAAGAACTAATGGTTGAGAATGAGAGACTATTGTCAGTAATCTTGACTCTGAAGCAAAAACTCAAAGAATTCCAAACGAATTATGAACAGCTTGAAAAGTCAGTGAAGATGTTAAATTCTGGTACTGGATGTCTCGATCACATATTGTCTCTGGAAAAAACTGGCTCGAGTAGGGAAGGCCTAGGCTACAATGCTTCAGTAAATCAGAAGAAACATGACACTAAGATTGTGTTTGTTTCAGCAAGTACATATATAACTAGAGAGATGTGGGGTTCTCAAAGAGGCAGTAGACGTTATTCATCTTCAAAATCATGAGTTTGTCATTTTTGTGGCAAGAAAGGGCATATTAAACCTTTTTGCTATACAATGATAAATAAAAACAGATATGAATGGAGGATAACCCCGAGTGTTGATAATAAGGTAAAAACTTAGAAGTTAATATATGGGAATCAAGGAAGACACATATCAACTAAGGTTTGGAGAGTTAAACAATAGTTAGAGAAGAGTAATATAGCTTTCACATCAGTGCAAGTATCCCAGGAGGACTGGTTTTTTGATAGTGGATGTTCCAGACATATGACGGAAAATCACTCCTACTTCACTAACTCAGGTTATTGATCCTCTGGACATGTGACATTTGGGGATGGTGCCAAGAAAACAATTCTTGCTAAGGGCGATATGGGTGGACAACATCTTCCTAGTTTAAGCGATGTTCGTTATGTTGAAGGTGTCACGACAAATCTTTTCAGCATAAGGAAATTATGTGATCAGGGCTATTCTGTAAATTTTAGCAAGGAAACTTGTGTTGTAACAGATGAACACTGCAACAAAGTCATGCGAGGTATCAGACAGGCAAATAACTGTTATCACTGGTGCTCTAATCAACCTGAAGTATGTCAAGTTTCAAGAGATGAACAAATTCAGTTATGGCACAAAAAATTGGGTCATGTTAGTCTAAGTTCTCTTGATAAGGTGCTTAAACATGATGCTATTATAGACCTTCCAACTCTGAATGTCAAAGGACAGTTGTTCTGTGGGGATTTTCATCAAGGTAAACAAACCCGGGTTTCACATAAAAGTGGCAGAGAGTGCTACACGAACAGGGTTTTTGAGTTACTACATGTGGACCTTATGAGACCAATGCAAACTGAAAGTCTCGGTAAAAAGAGGAATGTTCTAGTCTGTGTGGATGATTATTCTCGATTCACGTGGGTCAGATTCATGAAAACAAATCTGAAACACCAAAAATTCTCATAAGACTGTGCCGAAATCTGTAGCGAGATCAAGGGGTAAACATCATAAGACTATGGAGTGATCATGGCAAAGAGTTTGAAAATTTTGAAATGGATGTGTTCTGTAAAAGCGAAGTCAATAGTCATGAATATTCAGCTCTGGTAACTCCTCAACATAATGGGGTTGTTGAGAGGAAAAATTGAACGCTTCAAGAAATGACTCAAGTTATGTTGCATGCCAAAGATCTTCCTTTGAGTTTCTGGGCTGAAGCTATGCATACTACGTGTCATATTCACAATAGAGTAAAAATCTGGACTAGAACTACCATAACATTGTATGAACTATGGAAAGGCAGAAAACCAAATGTAAAGTACTCCATATCTTTGGAAGTATATGCTATATTCTTGCTGATAGAGAGTACCATAGGAAGCTTGATGTCAAATCAGATAAAGGGATATTTCTGGGGTAGTCGCCAAACAGTCGAGCATATAGAGTATTCAATATCTGTACAAGATTTGTAATGGAAACAATTAATATTGTCGTGAACGATGATGAGAAGGATACAAAGGTGACCTCTGCAAGCCTGATGTGGAGGACACTATTCATACTCAGACAGATAATGAGCAAATCAACTTTGCAAATGATCCAGATGCTGGTAGTATTGTTCTGACTGATAGACCTGCTAATGCCATTGACTCCAGTCCCCCTGATGAGTCTCTCACCCAACAGATAGGTCCATCCTCTTGTGTGGTAAAGAATCATCGAGCTAGTGGTATTAACCAGAAAGAAAGATCGAATTGACTATGTAAAGTTAATTGCTAACGTTTGCTATACGTCTTCCATTGAACCAGGGACAATATCTAAAGCTCTTGAGGATGAGTTCTGGATCGGTGCTATACAAGAAGAGTTGCTTCAATTTCAACGTCGTAATGTATGGCAAAGTTCCCAAGTCGTCTAATGTGAATGTCATTGGAACGAAATGGGTCTTTAAGAATAAAACAGATGAGAATGGGCACATTACTCGTAACAAGGACTGATTAGTGGCTCAAGGATATTCACAGATTGAAGGAGTTGATTTTGACAAAACGTTTGCTCCTGTTGCTAGACTTGAAGCCATACGCTTGCTGCTTAGCGTTGCATGTGTTCAGAAGATTAAGTTATATCAAATGGATGTCAAGAGTGCTTTCTTAAATGGATACTTAAATGAAGAGGTATATGTAGCTCAACCCAAAGGATTTATTGATCCTGAGTTTCCACATCATATGTACTGGTTGAATAAAGCATTGTATGGACTATAACAGACTCCTCGAGCTTGGTATGAAAGGCTTACAGAGTACCTATTAAGCTATGGATATGTTCGTGGAGGGTCAGACAGAACTCTCTTTATAAATCATCATGATCAGGAGATTATTGTAGCCCAAATATATGTAGACAACATTATCTTTGGGGGATTTCTTGCTGAGAGTGTAAATAGCTTTGTCACAGTCATGAAATCAGAATTTGAAATGAGTATGGTTGGAGAGTTATCGTTTTTTCTTGGTTTGCAAATCAAACAAGATACAAATGGTATCTTTATCTCTTGGACTAAATACGCGCAGACTATGATTAAGAAGTTTTGACTTGAGAACTCTCATTCTAAACTCACTCCAGCAACAACACACAAAACTTACCAAAAATTGTGAGACGGATACTGTTGATTAGAAGATTTACAGGAGCATCATTGGCAGTTTATTGTATCTTACAACTAGTCGACCTGATATTACCTATGCTGTAGGTATGTGTGCACGATTTCAAGCTTCCCCTCAACATTCTCATAGGCAAGCTACTAAACGAATTATAAAGTATATTCGTGGTACACCTGATTATGGTTTGTTTTACTCATTTGATATGAATGCTTCCCTAGTCGGATACTGTGATGCTGACTGGGCTGGGTGTGTAGATGACAGAAAATCCACATCCGAAGGGTGTTTTTTCCTAGGAAATAACCTTATTTCATGGTTTAGCAAAAAGAAAAATTCAGTTTCTCTCTTAACAACTGAGGCTGAGTACATAGCAACTGGCAGTGCCTACTCTCAACTCATTTGGATGAAGCAAATGATATGGGAATATGGCTTTTCTCAAGACACCATGGTTTTCTATTGTGATAATATGAGTGCCATTGATATTTTCAAAAATCCAGTTCATCATAGTCATACTAAACATATTGATATCCAACATCATTTTATTCGAGATCTGGTGGACGAAAGAGTTATAACACTTCTACATGTGTGATCTGATCTTTAGTTGGCAGATATATTCACCAAGCCACTGGATATACATTCTTTTGAACATTTAAGGGCTGAATTGGGGGTATGCACGCTATCCAAATAAGATAAGGTGTTTTGGATTAGGCCCAGGGCAATCTAATTAGATATGGCCCAAAATGTAATCCTACCTACCAAATTTAATTTTTCGTACGTCTCGTGATTGGATGGTGAAATTGGGGGGAGTTCTTTCATCGTTCCTCCTCTTTGAAGAAAATAAAAGTTGCATCATTTCGATTCAACGTTGTTCTTGTTCTTCAGACTGGTTCTTCTTGTTCATTTGTGGCTAAGAAATTTTTCCTAACTATGGTGAGTACACGACATGGGTATTATGAGGAAGCGTCTGATTCTGTCTGGGAGTCTAACATTCGGACCAACATGCATGGTGTTTGGATGCATGGGTCAAGGATCAAAAGTGTGCCAGCCCGTCGGTCGTATGCTCAGCTTGCAGATCAAGGTAAAATACCTCTCACGATTAGTTCTAATAGTTCTGCATCCCATCATGATGAACCTGTGGCCATGGCAACGAGTTCATCATCAGATTCTGGTCCCAAGATAATGTTCATTTGACCGAGTTATTGTGCGCCAAGTCTCAATCCACTCCAAATATGGAACAATCTTCGACTACAGGTCCTGATGTGGCTTCTTCGAAAGGTCAAAATCTTATGCTTGCACATTCTCTTCCTCACATGTTTGAGTCGTCGGTGGACACATCGGTGTATGCTCCCAGCATTCATTCATCTTCATCTACATCAACTCGATGAGGTCCTCCTTCTCCTTCTGCATCGGTAGTTGCACCTGAATTTGTTCCTGACACAGCACAATCTGTGCCTTTTCCTAGTTCACCAGCAGCTTTCGTGCCCAATCTCAGTCGTCGAAAATTCCTGAACCTCGTGGGGTTACAATTAAAACTGGTCGTTGTCATCTTCCGTGCAATGTCCCTTCCGTTCCCATTGATGACATTTCTTTTCATCATGAAGAGAATGCACAACGATAGAAGTATGTAGTGTAGCATCGTCTGGCGGATGAAGTCAACGTGTCTGATCAGCATCAGTCGTGTGTGGCTGTCATAGAGTTGGTTTCTCAGGCTGGACTCTCACGCACCATTCTAAATGTTGGTCTTTTTTATCCTCGGCTGATCAGAGAGGTTCTTGCAAATCTTCCCTCTGATTTTGATGATCCGAGTAGCCCTGATTATCAAGCGATTCATGTTCGTGGACGTCGTCTTGTGATGTCTCCATCTGTGATCAACCAGTTTCTTGATCTTCATCCCTTTGAGGATTATGCCTAGCCTACTCCTCCTACGGCTACTATGGCCTCTGTGTTAACCGGTGGTACTCTTTTGTTTGGCTTGCTACCGACATTCCTGCTGCTTCTTTAAGTGTGAAGTATGCCATCTTGCATAAGATTGGCATTGCTAACTGGTTTCCCTCTTCTTATGCCTCAAATGTCTCTGTTCCTTTAGCCACATTTCTATTCCAGATTGGCACAGGGGCTATGGTTGATGTTGGGATGTTTCTATATAATCAGCTTCTTTGGCATATGGGCACGCTCGGTATCAAAGTTCCTATTGTATTGCCTCGATTCTTTTCCAGTCTTATTCTTCATTTGCACCCTGATATACATGGAGCTTTGGATGCTCCTGGCCCTCGTCCGCGTACACTCTCTTTGAGTTATAGGCTATTTCAAGGCTCCCATGTGGCTGACATTGAATTCACTGGGTGTCCTTCCCGTCTAGCTAATCCCTTCTCTGATCCTGCTAGTCCATCTGTGAGTTCTGGTATGCTGAGTTCGAATGTTGCTCGCGTGTTGATTTCCCTTGTGGTTGGGTCTCGAGCTTTGGGTTCTTCCATTTCTCTGTTAAAGAAGTGCAAAGCTGAGATTGATGCTCTGATTCGCTATTTGCAGACAGTGCCCTCTTCTCATCTGGATGGTTCTTAGTCTTCTCTCATTCTTTTTTTGATCAAAGGGGGAGTTATTTTGTTGTATGGACAGACAGACAGTAGATAGTTGGTACAGTTAGTTGTGTTGGGCTGTATGGCTATTTTTTTGGGCTTAGTTTGTGCTGGTTGTTACAGTAGTCATACGTAGACTGAGAAATATGTAATAATTTCTTATGAACTATAATCGAAGTTAAAAGACAAGTAATCAAAATCAATCATTTCTTATGGATTTCGTTTTCATGTTTGTCGACTGTGATGCTTGGATAGAAAAATGATGTTGAAGGTGTTTCAAAGCTAATCTAGTGTTCTTTGTTTATTCAATTCAGTGGCCTGAATCGAAGAAAATAAGTTCACAAATTAAATTCTTAACTTTGCTTGTTAAACCTATGTTTCGCCACCTAGAAAATACTTTTTCAATATTCATCTCAAAGATCACTCAAGCTTACTTCAAAAACACTATCACTGAGGACCAACCAAAGTTAAATATAGTGGATCAAACTTGAAATGGATCAAACTTGAAATGGTGAACCAACCAATAAACAACTTGAAATATAGTAATTATATGGGAAATCAAACTTGAAAAGGACTAATCTTGAAGGTACTCATTATTTTATATACTAAATCATATAAAAATGAGTAATAAACTAATAACTATCCTTCTTTTGGTAGAAGCGTGAGAAGATAGAAAATATGATAACGGAAATTCAGCTTTTTCAAGAGATGAAAAACACAACTAAACAGTAAAAAACTCTCTCAAGTGTCTTCCAATTCAATGAAACGAATTCTTAAAAACCTAAAAACATAGCTAAGTTCTTTAAAAGATGAGTTCAGAAAAACATACATAGTTTCTAATCAGTTCATGTAGATTCCAAAACACATAGACCATATTTCTTATGGTGAAGATACAGTATCTAATTGATTGATCTAAACAAAGTCTTTAATAAAAAACTTACCGAAAATGACTTGAGTCATAGTTGAAAAGTGATTGAAGAAGTCCAAAACTACAAAAAAAAAGTTCCAAGTGTTTTGAATGAGATAATGAAACTTTTATACTAATAGAAGAAATACAAATATAGAAGGTTTTGAATAAGTCAAAAAGCACTAACAACTCCTTAATTGCTTACTTTTGAACAAGGCAAGAAACACAATAGATAATTGCTTAATTTATGTGAGTTACCTGAATGTTTCAGTCTACTGATATTTTAAACCAAACCATATCATACTATAAAGGTGACCAAACAAGAATCATTCATCACAGTACAAGACAAATGACTAATTACCTAATAAAAACAACATATGATAACAATAAAAAAGACTATTGTTGTCCCATAAAACCCACGAGGACCACATAAACCAACACCATATTTCTCTAATACATTGGTACATGATTCCTGGTGAAAAAGATTACTGTAGAGGGTTCTAAAATGCAAAAGAATCTATGCACACTCTAATTATTACTAATTGGTAATTTATCCTTCTTTAGTTTTTTGTTTCCATGCAAAGTTGGGACCCTAGTTGCTTTAAACTACTTATCAATTATAGATATATGGATAGTATCATTCAATGCATCTTATAGCATACAAAAGAAAAGGATCTATAGAGAAGCAATGAAATATGATGAGTTCTTCGAAGTTTCCTCGTGAGAAAGGGGGTTTAATTAATGACTAATGTCATATATTTTCCTAGGAAAGATCCATGATGCAACAAATACCAAAAAAAAAGTACCCCCTTGTAAAGGTTATTAGGCTTTTGTGGGAAATTTTCTTGGTGTTTGTCAGATTTTTCTTTCCCAAATTTGTACTCTCAATAGCTGTAAGATTTGACAAGGACCTACCAATCCTTGAAACATATTGCCCCAACAAAGAAAAGGAAAAAAAAGAATAATAATAATTCAATTTAAGCAAGTGCCCAAATCTCTCTTTCTAACCTTTAATCTTCTTATCCCTTCATAAAGCTATTGTAATGTCCTTAAAACTGAAGTCTTGAAGTGGCATTTTGAGATTCAGAATTAGCAGCCCAATTGGTCTGTCAGCAAAACCTTTGAAATCACACCACACAACCAAAAGACTTAGCTAATAAGCTAATGCATATATACTTTTTAAATATGCTCTTAACACTTCTTCCTCTCCATCTCTAGTTTAAAAATTAGTAGATAACCCTACAAGTAACCAATTACAAGAAATGACACTAAAGAAGTTTGAACTCAAAACTTCCAACATTTTACGAAACCATGTTAATTATTAATACTACATCAACAGAACCCTAAACGCAAAAATCTCTTATTTACATTCATAATATTCTTTAGCTTCAGTATAATTCATATAATTCATATTCTTAAAATCCCAACTTCAAACAATGAACAATTTAGTTTAAAAAATCCTACAATTAAAGTTCATAATCTCAACATCACAAGGTAAAATTAACAAATAAGAGTAATAGAGTCCAAAAAATTAAAAAAATATACCGTAATTTTGGAGCCAATGGGGTTAGATTCTCCTTTTTCTGTGAAGGAAGGGGAGAGTTAGTAATTGAAGAAGAAGAAGAGGAGTATGTGGAAAAAAGAAATGGGGGACAACACAGACAGATAATAAACAAAAAGAAGATAATATACAAAAATGCTTTTCCAATCAGCGAACCATTCTTCAGAACAACGAATGCGCAAAAATAAACTCCAATCAAATAGTTGAAAAAATAAACAAGAACAATTCAAACAAACAATAAATGAAGTATGGAATGAAAGAAAATCACAAATTGAACAAGAATGCAAGATGGTAAATGGAATTATTACCACCAAGACGAGAGAATGTGATATCAATTCGAAGATTACGAATATCATCGAAACAAAATGTGATGACTGGGGAACCAAAGAAATGATATGGGATGGCGCATTTAAGATCTACGATGTCAAAGATCTGAGACAAGTGGCGGTGTTTGGTAGATCTTTAAAGATCTGAGATGGTGTGATAATAGACGGCGTGGCGGTGGTAGGCACGAAGGGAGAATGGGATGTTAATTGGAAGATTAAGGTAGGGTGCTTGCTATAAGTTTGATAAACAAAAAAACAAGTCAGATAAATTGAAACTTGACATTAAAGGAAGAATGTTAAATTAAAATCTATAGCAACAAACAATTTTTCTTAGCCTAACTATTAATCAACCCAATCAACAAACAATTAAAATTCATCATTTTTATCATATCACATTAATAAAAATGATCACTAACATTGGAAATAACTCCGATCCCTAAGTATTAGACTTTTCATAGTAGACAAAAACAACTGATAAGTGTTGTGGTATTTGATGTGATATTGTGATAGTACCTACATAAATTTGGAAGATAAACTCTTGATGTCGCAAACAACTTATAATTCCACAATGCTCTACTCCAATGATATCATTTTGATTCTTAGGTTAAATAAGAAAAAAAAAACTTAATAAACTAACCACTGTCAACATTTAAAGAAGAAAAATGATATCACGCACCTCCAACATCTAAGATTTGCTTCATGGCTAGAGCTTGATAGAATCAAAATATAAAATATTCAAATAAAAATCAGAATTTGAAAACAATAGGAATTTTATAAAATTTCAAGGTCTAAATAGGCAGAATCAAAATCATAATCTAACCTAGTTTTCAAAAAATCTTATTTTTTATAATAGATCTTAACAAGTCCCTTTTCATGACCCTTTTTTTTATGATCATTTGGTTTTTTATTTACAACATTAAAAATATAAACACTACTTACCAGTTCTTCGACGAACGTTTAACAATCCACGCCAAGTATAAAAGTTATAATAAATTTTGTTTCTATAAGAAGTTGTAGGAAAACAAACAAAAGTTTTAAAGAACATAGTGGGAAAAGAAAATGAACTCGATTAAGCGATAATAACTTCCTGCAAAGACATAGAAACTAGAAATCGAAGCTCCTATGTAAAGAAACTAGGCATGAAATTTAGGAATTGGAGATAATCTGATGATTTTCTCATCTTCATAAATGCACAAGGCTACAACTCTATGTTTTTTAAGCGAGGTGAAGAGGGCAGGAACATATCATCGAAGGTTGTGGAAAGAACATTCAACATAACTCTTGTTGCAGCAACATAAAGAAAAGAACATATCGTCGAACGCTGGTGCTCTCTCTTCACGTTTGAACGCCAAAAAGCTATCAAACTAGTTGGAAAAGCTCGTTCGATCTCGTCGCTAGCTGACATCAATACTTCGACCTCTTCCTCTTTGTCGGCCAGTGGCGACGATACTCACAGATTACAGGGAAAAAACTCACTTTCTATCTATCGTGACCAACTGCACACCCCTCACCCTCTCCTCCATCTGTTAGTATATATGAAGCCCTAAAAACACAAGTGAGGAGAGAGACAAAAATATAATAAAATATTTAAATTATTATCTTTAATGACAGTTTTAAAAAAGTTGGTCCTTAATGTCAAAGTTAAACCAACATTAGTCCTTTCTCTTTAATATTGGTTTAATAATGTTGGTTTAAAACTGACATTAAACATCCACAATTTAAAAACCGATATTAAACATCGTTTTCATTTTTTTCAACTGACATTAAAGGTCATATTTCTTCTAGTAGTGTTTGATATTTTGTAGCTTAGATTATGTGTTTAGATTGATCAACCTAGCATATTTCTCATTCATTCGCTAATGCTGACTCACAATCTTTCATATTTTGTTATAAGATGTAAATACTTTCCATTTTCTTCTATTTATGTAAATTCCCCTTAATTAAATCATATTTAATTAATATTTCATTTAAATCTTATTTAATTAATATCTCTTGTATATCTTATAGTTTTATATTAATTTAATAAAATTAAATAAAATTAAAGTATTAATTAATTCTCCAATTAATTAATAGTTAAATTAAATATCTTATATTTAACTTAAATTAAATTTGAATCATATTCAACTATAAGTTTCTTTCATAACCAATAATTTTAATATGAATCCAATTCACATTAAATTAATATTTGACCAATAATTTTAATATGAATCCAATTCACATTAAATTAATATTTGAACTCATTCAAATATTTTATCTCTCATTAATTAATTCTAAATCATATCCAAAATTAAATTTATATAATAAAGTTGGATAAACTTTATATTATAATGTATCACTATACATTAAACTAATATCCAAAGTAATTATGAACATTTCAAATTACAACCAATATAAATAAATCTCATTACCCTTTACGAGCTAGGAAGGGGACTTAATGGACCTACAGATCAGAAGCTAAGACGATATGAGATTAATTGGCTAAGCTCGTTAACCACATTAATCAATATTCATTAACTATGTGTACACTCCACTAAAGACTCACAGTTGAACTCTTCTCACTGTAGATATATTTTTTTGTCCACGAATATAGACCAATAACAATAAGTTAGTCCTTCACGAGTGCTTGTAATACTAGTTGGATCAATTTACTGTTTTACCCTTGGATTACCTCTAATCCTTAAATATCGGTGCTCCTCCAATAATCAACCTGTTTATGGTCCTACCAATAAACAAAAATTCCTCTCGTGCCATAGAGAGGGTAGGGCCCTTTGTTTAAGACTTGGAGACACTATTTAAGGGAACACTCATCTACTTACCCTAAAATAGGAAAAGAGTGAATTTCAGCTCTCTGCTCGGTCTTGTCCCCAAAATGATAAGCTTATTGAGTCGAAGATCTGAACACTCTCACCCATACAAATCGAAGGACAATCCCTCACAAACAGAAGTTCATAACACACTCAGAATTAAGACTATGTTACCTAGGTCATCCTAGTGAAATAGAAACCTAACTAGTTAACGGAGTTACATCCAGTGGTTACTGTTTTGCAGTCCGATCTTATGCAAACTCATTGCATAGGATACCCTCACTCGCATGTCAACTACATGAACATGTTGGATCATTATGTTTGTATCTAATGCAAAGTGAGTCGTATCCATAGTGTTACCAGGATAAGGTACCCAACCTTATCCATGTACTATAGACCCTTTAAGCTGATCTCATACATTGATTGTAACACCCTAAAATTTTAAAGTAAAATATATTTTTATCTCATTTTTATCAAGTTATCGTTATTTAAAGATTTTAAGCTTGTGGGATGTTTTTGTAATTAGGATTCGTTAAAAAAGAATATGGAATAAGGAATTTAAAATATATAAGAAATAATAATTATTATTAATATAATTATAATAATAATAATTATTAATATAATTATAATAATTATTATTATTAATATAATTATAATAATAATTATTATTATATAGTTTTTTTAATAAAAAAGGAGAGAAACATTCCCCCCTTTCTTCTTCCTCACGGCAGCAACCCCTCATCACTTTTTCTTCTTTCTTCTTCCCCTACCCTAACTACCATCGCAAACCTCCCCCTTCCCCTTTTCGTTCGACGACATCAACAATCATCGCTCGAATCTCTCTTCTTTATTTTTTGTTTCGGCTGATCACGCCACGACGCATGCCTTCGACTGCGCGTAACCCCTCGATTTTGCACATCCCCATCAGACATTTTTCGTCCTTCACAACACCACTATCTGCTTTGTCCTCGAACCATCCCGTACCACCGCAGCCTTCCATCACGATTCAGCTCAGTTCCAGTTGCAAAATGTTGCACGACTCCATCTCCTAACCATGAAGTACAAGTCATTTCGCCTCGATCCGTTCGGCACAATCCTTGTCTTTTGGTTCGATCGCTGCTATTTTTTTAATTGTGAATGATTGAAGTTTATTGATGAAAATTTGAAGTTGGATTGTAGTTGTTTCAAAGTTGTTCAAGCGTTATGGTTGGAATAGTTGATTAATTTGTTATTTGAATCTTGAAGGTGTTGAGAGTAACGTTGGGTCACTTGA
Organism: Cucumis variabilis; assembly: GCA_037974545.1. Lineage (NCBI taxonomy): Eukaryota > Viridiplantae > Streptophyta > Magnoliopsida > Cucurbitales > Cucurbitaceae > Cucumis > Cucumis variabilis. The sequence goes on along the minus strand of JBBPDI010000032.1, from coordinate 12,418,320 downwards.
ATTCACAACCAATTTGTGAATTATTGGAGTTCAGTTCGCCAACACCTTGGTAAGCTAGATTTTATCTTGAGGAAATTAAGAGGGAGTTTGTATCGTGAAAATAATTGAATTCTTTTATCCTTATGATTAGGTGTATTTTGTTGGATATAGTTGTTCGAGAAATTTAAGTAACTTTGAGGTAAGAGACTTTCTACTCGACTCCCCTATACAAATAAATATGTTGACTGTACGTTGTCTTTGAAACTGAGAATGGATGTCAGATATGACACATATGTATATCGAAGTAGATTTGAGGTTTAATGTATGCTGTGTATGACTGAGAATATATATATATATATATATATATGCATGGATTGATGTAGACTTGGTGTTGAGTGTACATTGTGATTGATTGGATATATATGCACATATGGATGTTGAAATGACTGAAACTCGTAGATGTTTCCTATAGAGTATGGATTTAAACTGGTGGTTTATTGTTTAGACTGGATGCAAAATATACCAAAGTATGGTTGTATTCTCGTGAACTGAGGGGATGTTATATTTATTTTGACTTGTTTGACTGAGGTGTTGATGTGTTACTGACTGACTTTGGGTTAAAGTAGAATAAGGTGATTATTTGTATGTTAAGTGGATTAATTATCTATTGAGGAAATTGATTGTACTATAAATGACTATAAAATGTTTAGAATGGACTGAAGAAAAAATTTATTAGTTTCCTATTGGGTAGTTTATCTTGCAGGTGTCCTACGGAATCACCACCTTTTGTGCATTCTAGGGATGATTAGACTGATATGTGTTTCTGCAAAACATTAGACTAATTTATGCATCCTTCAGAGGGTTAGACTGATTATGTGTATCCTACGGGATCACAAGATTGTGACAGTGCAAGGTACCCCACTAGGAAGTTAATAGTTTATTTTTCCCTAGCGAGACCAGTAGTGGGTCTCTTACTGAGTATGTTTATACTCACCCTTTTTATGTTTAACTTTTTCAGGCAAAGGTAACAAGGGAGGCAGACCAGCGAAGGACAAGAAGTAGGCGTGATTTGCCATAGGGGATGTCTTAAATTGCTTTCGCTTATTGTTTTGTTTTTCTGGTTTCTTTTAGCATTTGAGACTGTTTAGAAACTTTTGTGGTTTAACTGAGTTCATGAACCATTGTTTTGTAAGCTTTACTTTGAAAAATATTGGTTATTTGAAATAGGGCCCGAACTTGAATTTGTTTTCTTTGAGAGTATGATTTCAAATGAATTTAGTATTTTGTGTAAATCAAGGTCTTTTGTTGAAATTAATGACTTCGACTTAGTTAGAAAAGTTGGTTCATTACAAAACTAGACACGGATTCCAAATATCATAGTAAACTAACTTAAATAGAGCACTTGCTTGTTTATTAACTCGAGGACTCGAACTAAGATGATGAAATTTAGAAAATTGACATGAATCACAATTTAAAGAGGACAAAGACCTAACTTTAGGATAAAGTTTCTTCAACACGAACGAAGATAGATGACCTAAATGACTATGGACTTCAAATGGAGAAGGAGCGACAAGACACGCCATAACTTACGGTACTAGATGATCAAAGAGAGGTCTTCAGACTCATATCCTCTACCAATACTCTTCTTAGTCACACGATCCTAAAACAAGCAATAACCAAGAAAGAATAAGACAACACAATTTAGATCATGAGTATGACTAATAGAAATCAAATTAAAGGATATGTTAGGAAAATGTAACACAAAAGATAGAGAAAAGGATGGCATAAAGTGAATAGTGTTAGAGCCAAGAACAGAAGATGTGGAGCCATATCCCAATGTTAAAAATGAAAAAGGGGCAAGGGACAATAATGTAAAAAATAGGTGAGAATTACTTGTCATATGAGTTGTGGCACCAGAGTCTATGACCCATTTGGTAGATGATGTAAGAAGATACTTTGTATTACCTGGGGCAACGGTGGATGCAACAAGAGTAGAGGAAGATGATGCTTGTAATAAATCTTGTAGTTCTGAAACTTAGCAAACTCATCTGCAGAAATAGTAATTAACGCCTCTGGTATATCACATGTTGAAGCTATCTAAACATTTTGAGATTGTTGATTATTCTTATATAAAAATTTCTAACAGTCACGTTCCATATGGCCTGGCTTACAACAGTAGTTACAAACAATCTCTGCAGAATCTGGTTTTTAATAATCATAACTATTCCTTTTAACATTGTTATTCATCACTTGAGGTGCTCAAGGGTTATTGTTCTTGCTAAAGAGAACACTACTGGGTTGAGGAATAGACACACCAGTCAGAGAGCTTTCATTGCGAATGACACAAGTGAAAGTATCGTCTAATGATGGAATCTTAGAGTTAGAGAGAATCTGTATCTTTGTCATTCCAAATTCAGGTAAGATTCCATTAAAAAAGATCATAACAGTCATCTTCTCTTGTTGAGCTTATTGAACTTTAACATCAGGACTAAAAGTTAACAACAAGCCAAGCTCGGTAGTTATCTTCTTAAGACGCATAAAGTAGCTAGTGACAGACTCAACTTTTTGTTTAGCACGAAAAAATTGCATACAAACTTCAAACATTCTATGTACTTGCTCTTTACCTGAATATAGAAAATCTAAAAATTCTAGAAGTTCTTTAATAGACTCACAATGATTAACCAATCCAATTATCTCACTGTCAATGGAGTTTTTGATCTGAAGATATAAATGGACATCATCACGAAGCCAATCTTTCTTCTACTTTTCATCCATATCAGTACTTCTCACATAGAACAAAATTGTCTGATGCCAATTGTAATAATTAGATCCTTTAACTTATGCTCTGTGATCTTAGAGGCTAAGGGAATAACGTCGGAGATTACCAATTTTTTTATGTCGACCATATTGAAGTCACACACTAATTGTAGTCCATACAAACAAAGAAAAAATCATTCCAAACAGGTGCAAAATTGGAACAAAACCCTAAAACAATGGCATAACCTTCAGTTTTCATCAAACTCAAATACTATTTGATAGACCCAACAACACACACTGATCGAAAACAGAGGTTTGAGACAACCTAGAAGACGAAGGTCAAATCAAAGTCCTCACGCACTCTTACGCACTGGCGCGTGGATGTTGTGTAGAGATATTCTGACGGCGCATGAAGCTCACTAGCAGTGTTTCCCAAGGATTGGCGAAGATAGACTTGGGCGAACGGAGGTGGCACTTCTTATGGTCTGGGTGGTGTCAACAAACGGTCAGTGAAAGGTAACCTAAACTTAAGCCTAATGGAGAAGGAAGCTAGCGACCATTTAAAACCATAATGGATCTGATACCACGTAATTCAGAATTCAAAGAAGTGTATTTCTTATTCATATTGAGTCAGAGTAAACTTACCTATTTATATAGATAATAAAATAAACCATAGACATTATGTACAGTTACGATAAAGGACTTATGTTATAACTATATATCATAACACTTTTGTCATATTGTGTGGTAATATCTTTAGCTCTCTCTTTTGCTAACAATCTCGTGTTTCATGCTGGCACAAAGCATATTGAAATTGATTGTCAATTTGTTCATTGGAAGTAGAGGTGTTCAAAATAAAATTGAAAATCGAATCGAATTACTAACCGAACCAAAACTGAATGCATACAGTTTGGTTCGGTTTCAATTTTTCAAAAACTAATTTTAATGTGATTCGGTTCCATTTAAGATGTTAAAGTCAAACTAAAATTGAATCGATTTAGTTAAAAAAAATTATATATATATATATAATAATTAAATGTATAAGACATAAGTTAACTTAGGGTTTACGTTATGCAAGTTTGGTCTTTGTAAGTTGGATTGACAAATCACGGCAGAATGAAAACACAAACAGTATCTTGAAAATGCTTCTCTGGCCGCTTCCTCGGATGAACGAACGCAGACGAAAGTGCAAACAATGCCTTGAAACTCTCATCAGATCGCTTCCTCTGATGAACGAATGCAGACGAAGAGAGACGCAAAAGGCAAAACGAACGAAAATGCTCCTTTGGTCGCTTCCTCCAATGACGCTAGTTGGGGAAATCCCTCTAAGGCTCCGACGACATGAACACAGACAGAGAAGTTGTCACCCTTGACTCCTTCGAGGAATTGAAAGCAGATGCAAACGCTCGTCTAGCCACAAATGTTAGTTGAACAAAGACGCAGACGCTCCTCTGGCTTGAAACGTTAGTTAAACACAAACGTTAATTGAAGTTAAAGTTGACAATTAGCAAAGTTCTAGACGATTGATAAAGCTAGGTACGTAAACTCTAGTTGACGTATTGGTTGTTGTTGAAGTAACTTGATAGATTGCCACAAACGTAAATGTCGAACGAAAGCAAATGAAACTCTTGTATTATTTTTTCATTATCATTTTCATGTTAATTAAAGACCTTTTTTATCGCTATGGTAGACACGACACAGAGGCAGAATGTCGACCAGTTTGACCAATAATGATGGTAACACTAAATCAGACACAAGTAGCAAGATCAATAATTTTCTAGTATTAACGAAAATGATGTCGTTGAGGTTATCATGCCACCAGCAGAACTCCAACCATCTCAAAAGAAGAGGAAAAACACGTCTATGGTATGGGATCATCTTACTAAATACTCTGAATATAGTGATGATGATCCACATGCTAAATGTAATTATTGTGATGTGGTGTATGCATGCCATTCAAGAAGGAATGAAAATTCAACTATGAGAATGCATCTTGAACATTACTATAAAAAAAATCCTTATTAGCTTAAAGGTAATAAAGTAGATATGACTCAAACAAAGTTAGTATTTCAAAATAAAGACAATGATGGGAACGGTAAAAAAGTTAATTATAAGATATTTACCATTGAGAGTGCTCGAAAACTAATTGTTGAGATGATTATAATTGACGAGTTATCTTTTAGATTTGTGGAGAATGAGGGATTTAGGAGGTTTGTAGAAGGGACTTTGATGTTAGTAGAACCGAGATTCGTTATTCCTTCTCGAACTACAATTGCTAGAGATATTTTATGAATATATTAAGGAGAACAGTTGAGAGATATTTTTGTGAATGAAGAATATAGAGTCTCACTTATGACTAATACTTTGACATCGATTCAAAATGTTAATTATATGGTTTTGAGTGTACATTTTGTTGATAGAAATTGGAAGCTTCATAAGAGAGTAATTAATTTCTCTCAGATTGAAAATCATAAAGGGAAAATAATAGGAAAAAAGGTCGAAAAATGTTTGAAATATTGGGGTATTGATATGGTTTTGACCTTAACCGTTGATAATGCTTCATCAAATGATACAACTATTGCTTATATAAAGAAATGTTTCAAACATGCATTTGTGTTGGATGGGGATTTTGTGCATGTTAGGTGTTGTGCACATATATTGAACTTCTAGAGATTGAAAAATTGCAAGAATATTTACCAAATTTTTGTTTGTTTTCTATGAAGTAACTATTAGGCTTTCAGGGTCTCTTTATGTTACTTCGAACACTATCTTCCATGAGATTGGTATTGTTCAGAATTGCATAAAAAATATGCAAGTGTAAGTGCTTCCGAATCTAATAATAAGTTATTGCATGACATGACTTTGAAAATGAAAGAAAAGTACGATAAGTATTGGGGGAAAACCGTGAAACAAATTTCTTTTTGTATATTGCTTTTGTTTTAGATCCACGTTAGAAGATGAAATCTCTCATGTATTCTTTGACTCAATTATTTGACATGGATACAGCAAAAGAATTGGGGAACAAGGTGGAGTCTGTTTTGAGAAGATTGTTTAGTGAATATTCTTTTAAAGTATCATAGCCATGAATCATCTCAACTTCAAGTGTTTAAGCATCGTACGGGTATGAGTCAACCTTCAGTTTGTAGTAGTAGTAGTAGAACTACTTCTTTCACTACATCTAGAATTTCTTCTTATACTTCAGACGTTTTTCGTATCCATTTTGAAGATATGGATGAAGAGGATGTCCTAAGTGTGGATATGGAAGTTTATATTTACTTATTGGAGCATCGTATTGCACGTGAGGAAAACTTTGATATCTTAGAGAGGTGGAAAGGAAATTCTTCAAGATATAAGGTTCTTAGTCAAATCACAAGAGATATTTTAGCAATTCTGGTATCTACAATTGCTTCTGAGTCTGCATTCAGTACTAGTGGCAGAGTGATCGATCTGTTTCGTTCCACTTTAGCTCCAACCACAGTTGAGGCACTCGTATGTGCACAAAATTGGTTACATTCAAAAGCAGTTAATATTGAATCTGTTGATCTTAAAAAATACTTGGAGGACATTGCAATGGTTGAAGAATGTTCGTATCTGTAGAGCATTATTTCTAAATAATTTGCATACTTCAAAATTCAAATATATTGATTATGTCATTAGTAATAAGATTTTTTTTTAGACTTCAAAACGGGTATAGAGGCAAAAAGCAAGGAGAGGAACGAGAAGGAGAAGAACGTAAAAGAGAAGTGTTCTTGAAGAAGTTTGTATGACTATAGGATTTTTATTTATGTTAGGTGGACTTTGAAACTTCTTGTAGGAATTATTTTTTATTGACTTTAAAACTTCAATGTTATTTGAAACTTTTATGTCTCTATTTTTAAGACTTCTATGTTTGTAACTTTATAGAAATTAATTTAATATATGTTTGAAACTTTATAGAATTATTTATGTACAACGTTCATAAATGATTTCAATTATAATATTTATATGCATAAGCGGTTCGATTTTTAATTCAATTTTATTTTTGCATGAGTGGTTCAGTTTTCATTCTGTTTGGCACAAATGAGCTATTCGGTTCGGTTTCAAATTAGATTTTTTTTTCATTTTTTGATTCGGTGCAGTTTTAGCTTCAAACCGAACCGAACTGAACCGTAAACACCTCTAATTGGAAAGTCATTCGTAAAGATCTTTTAGTTAAATTCATATCCTTTCAAGATTAGGTTGCTAATTGTTTTTTTTCTAAACCACTTTCATCTCATTCCTTTCAAACATGTTGCTACAAACTCGTGCCCATTTTCTCATCACTTAAGTTTGAGAGGGCATTTTAAACTTAGTAAAAGTTGTTGTAACCTATTATATTCAATATGTTAATTAGTTTTGTAGATAATCCTACTTTTGTGTAGAATCATATCTGTAAATCTTGTTAGTTTGTCCATTTTCTCATCACTTAAGTTTAAGAGGGCATTTTAAACTTAGTAAAAGTTGTTGTAACCTACTATATTCAATATGTTAATTAGTTTTGTAGATAATCCTACTTTTGTGTAGAATCATATCTGTAAATCTTGTTAACATCCTAGTATAGAAGGGTGTTAACTCTCCCTTCTAAATCACCAATACAACGTAGACAAATCTTAAAATACATTAATTTCATATGTACAAGTGTAAATAGTGTATTTTTCAAATAAGAAACAAATATATAAAAGTAAGGCTTAAATTTTTAAAACTACAATCACAAAACGATATACATCAATCTAAGCATAATTTAGTACCTAAAGCTATCAATTACTATTTTAAAGTTTCATAGTGCCAACTGTTCAATGAAAAAAACTTTAAACCTGTGCCTAAAATAATGTGTATTTTTTATACGTTGATTTGAACATAACTCAGCATTTAAAACTACCAATTACCATTTTAAAGTTTGATAGTATAGTCTTCACCTACAACGATTGAATAAACAAAAAAGATCAGAAAAAATTAAAATCGATAGTTAATGTGTATTTATTTATAAATTCGAGTATAACTTGATGACTTATGCTACAGATAACCATTTTAAAGTTTGATAGTATGTCCTTCATTAACCTGAATTGTTTAAATAATGAAAAAATTGATAGTAATAATCACTATTCATTTAACTTAGGGGCTAAATCTACCCATTACAATTTTAATATTTGGATGACATGGTCTTCTCGCTTGCAATTAAAATAAAATAAAAAAAAGTTCAAAGCGGTGCATAATGTGTAATTCTTTAATATACCAACTCTAAGGAACCATATACATCATTTCATCTCTCAAACTATTTCAGTGCCATAATTTTTAATTAGTTGATGATCAAATATAAACAATGAAACTGCAAATTACATATATACACACAACATGTTGAATCAAATGATAATAATCGATTGAGTTCACAAATTAGTGGTTAAAATGTTTTGAAAAAGCGGTAATCATTCATTATTTGCATAAATGAACGTCAATTGAACTTAATTAATCATAATATTATCACCGGTTAACATAAATTATTGTTTTTGTAGGGAATTAACAAAGACATAAGTGAATGAATGACCATATAGTGGTTGTTGGATTCACATTTAGTACTATATTATTACTATTTTCACTAAGACGTGTTTAAATTGTTTTTTTTTTTTTAATTGTTAGTTTTTTTTTCTTTGTATTTTACCACTATTTTTTTTTCTTTTTAGATTCTCACAATTATCTTTCTTGTTTCTTATTATTATAATAATTTATGTAGATTCATGTCAATTTGTGAGGGAGTTTTATATGCAAACGTACGTACGTGCTGATTTTATGTAATGATATTAAATATATGTGCAACAAATTTTATTAGATGCACTAAACTTGCTCTTATTCAATTTTTAGTTTTATAAATTTGAAAATGAATCTATATATTTTTCATGAGTAAGATAAAAACTTTCCAAATACTCTTTCAATATTCAAATTTATTTATTTAGAAACTTCCCTTAGAAATTAAAATTAAATAAGCTAATTATAATAATGAAAACTTGTAAACCTTTAACTATAACATACCCTCCCTTGTCTTTTCGAAGAAGGAGAAAAGTACCCAACTCTAGTTTCTCTAGGGAAACTATATTAAAACCTTTAATCATCATTATCAAATCATCTAAGTAAACAAAGATTTATGGACTCAACTTTTTTTAATTTTTATCTTAAAATAATATTAATTCTAAAAGAAGAGATCAAATTTTCGTATTCATCTTTCACGAAATAGTAAGGAAGGTACACTTTTACCTCTAATAAAAGCAACTACAATAATTAACACTATCATATATATAATTTACTCAAAAATTTGAAAAATGAAAGAAAAAAGTATTTTTAAAAAAAAAAAGTTGTCATGAATTCACGGTTAGATCGTTTACATTTATTTAGACATTTTTTTAAATAATAAAAGATTATGATACATTTTCTATTTAATAAAAGTTTTACAACATTAAAATATTAGAGAATGTAAAAAATGTCCTAAAACGTTGGCAAAATTTAGTCATGAAATATAATTGAAATTTAGCAAATTTATGAAAGATTAGTTATAAACTAGGTTAACTCCAATAATCTTTCTAAATATAATCATTACTCAAGAAATGAAGGACACAAAACCATTTTGACTTTGGAGCCTAAGCCCAACCCAATAAGAGCTTGTATTGGGTCATTTCCATGGTCCAATAATATTACTAAATGGTTTGAGTTTTCTTCATTAAAGGGACAAATATAATCCAATGTTACACAAATATTAATTTTTTTTTCAATTTGTTTGTTTGATACGAAAATAATTAAAGACTTTTATATAATCTGTTAAATACTATTATTTTTCAAATATTGAAATTTTTATTATTTTGAAAAATAATACTAAAATAAATTACTTGTATGTGATTAATGATGTGGAAATTTAAAACAAATGTAACCAGAACGAACAATTTTTCATGTATGTTATTTATGGTTTAAAAAACAAATTTGAAAAGGAAATAATGCGTAAAAATAGTGGCAAAAATAGAAAAATGAGTCGTGGTAGAATCTAAAATTTTGCTATATTTTTTAAATATTTTGATTTATTATGTTAGATTTTAAAATTCCCCAAAACAACTATTTGGGAAATTGTACTGGAAAATGCTATATTTTGATTTGGCTCTACGTTACTATTGACTATGATTTCGTCTTTGAGATCTTAGGAGTTCAAGTTTCTTAGTTTTCAACGATTTTAAAGGATAGTTGAATTTTGATTTCTCGTTTTGGTTTTTTTTTCTCCAGTTTTGAAGTGGATGTACTACTATTAGTCATCCAAGAATTCTCCTCTTTTCCATTGGAGTAATCTTGATTTTAGGATTTCAATGGTACATTAATGGTGCTCAACATGAACTTAAGATTGTTAAAGAGAAAAATGTGTTTTAGATTCTGATATTGGTTAAAAGATCAGTCTACCACATATCCTTTTGTTATAATGTGTGATCCCACTCTCTTTATTATATTAATTTATTAATTATATATTTAAATATGGAGGTTGAGCTTTGTTTGGGATTGTTACGGTATTCGTCTTTTATTGATTAGTTTGGAGCTTTATTATTGCAGGATTATTTGGAAGGTGGTTTTTGTGTAGAGAATTGTGTGGGAAAGAAGTCTTCCTCTTTATGGGTTGGTTGAAATATCTATTCTCACAAGTGATTGAGTTCGGATGTACTTTTCAGGTACTAATGGGTGACTATACAGCATTCTGAACATAAGAGATCGATTAGCTATTCAAAGATGTTTGAAGCTAGGATTGCACGTGGCCATTGATTAAGGGGGAGTGATCCTATTAATGTTGTACTTATTGTTATGTACAAGATAGTTATAATTATTGAGTCAGTTCATGGTCAAAACGTTGGTTCATGTTGTTGCACCCTCAGTCATTACATTGTAACGATCAATTTCTACACGAGCAATATAATTTCTTATCACAGGTCTAAGACCCCCAGATGTAGATGCATGGTCATCGAATTGAGTTACCAAAGTTCTGTGTGTATGATTTATTGTTTTACGTGTTCTCCCAGTTGTTTCTCTAGTTGTTAACTCACAGTACAATATATGGTACATCTGTAATTGTGTGTTTTCTCACCTTTAGTCGCTCATACTGTAAATAAGCCCTTGGATGTTTCAATTCGATATTCTTCTTCATGCATAGTTGACGTAGATTTGGGAGATGAATTACTAATTTTTAGACACATTGATATTAGCAAAATTAAGGATGAGTTAGCTTTTAAAGAGAGGGATTTGCTTTGTAGCAAAGAAATTTTGTTCAAGTCATTCTGTTTTATAACTTTCAAGACTGATTTTGAGTTTAGGACTTCAAGATCTAATTCAAGATCTATTGAGGTGGGATGCACTAAAAGTTGTTGTCTTTGGTTTGTTAGAGCATCATGTTATAAAAGTAGAAATTATGGATGATTAAAAAGTACGATAGTGACACTAAAAGAAAACGGAGATATCCCAACATAAAAAAAAAGTATCGGGATAGACTATGTCAGGAAACAGAACCGACAACAATGCAGGAACGTCTATGTCGATAGTGTTCATCTGTCTAGATGTCGTAGGGGAAAATTTATAATTTGACTTTTCCCCTACGACATGCAATTATACGTTAGGGAATACCTAACTATGCCCGATGTGGACATCTGCAGCGTCAGAGAAAATGTAAATTATTATTTAAAATTTAAATTTTCCCGATGTGTATGTGCATAGCATTGGGCATTTTATTACTATGGACAACATTAACACTGACCACGTAGAGGATAAGGTAACGTTTAAATAATTATTTTAAATTTTCTCTAACATCGTAAGTGAAACGTCAAGAATGAACCCCACTAAGGTTAATATTCCACTTATTGCATCGGAGAAGAGGTAACGGTTAAATAATTATTTCAAATTTTCACCAACGCTATAAGTGAAACATTGGGACTGAGCTCAAGTAAGCCTGATGTTTTACTTATGGCTTCGGGATAAGTGGAGATCTCACGATGTTTTCGAGTGGCGTCGAGAGATCCTAGATAAATATGAGTTATGTGTTCACAGAACACAAAACTCAAATAAAAGAGAAAGAGTTAGAGAACAAGAGAGAAAGAGAGATCCATTGCCATTGTCGTCACCATCGCCATCTGTCGTTCCCTTGCCATCGCCGTCAAGGTTTTCTGCCACCCACTATCCTTACCTCCTTGTCGTATTCTGCCACTGTCACCAGTCTACATTTCGGTAAACGACTTTTTTTCTTTCTAAGTTAATTAAATTTATGTTTTAAATGTATATTGAATTTGTTTGCATGGATAGAGTTAAAATTGTTACAATGTATGTTTAAATGTATTGAAATTTTTAGAAATTTAGGAATTAAATTATATGTATAACATGTATATTGAAATTTGTTATAGGATTAGGGTTGAAATTTATGTTTATATGTATTGAAATTGTTTGAAGTTTAGGAATAAAATTGAATGTATAAGTTTTCATATGTATTGAAATTTTGATTATTAGAGAGGGGGCAGTTGAAATTATATTGAAATTGAAAAATTTTATATTATTGAATAATTTAAATATTTGAAATTGTTGAGAGGGGGGCAAGTTGAGTAATTTTCATTGATTTAATATGGCTATCCTGTAGTTATGGTAGCATTTAGTTTTAAATTTGTTAGTATGCTTTGTTTGTTGGAATTAAGTGTTAGTTAGAATTGTGGTAGTCTTTAGTAGTTTTTAGTTTGTTGGAAGTGTTAGGTAGCTTGTAAAGCTTGTTAATTGGAAGTGTTAGGTAGCTTGGAAAGATTAAGGTAGTTTGTGATTAGGTTGTTTTGGCTATCCTGTCGTTACAATAAGCCTTTTTAGTTTAAACTTAGTTGTAGTGAAAGTTAGGATATTGGGTACTTGTGAGGTGTAGCTTATTCATGGAGTAAATTTGAGAATTTGAGAGGAGAAATATAAGACAACTGAAACCTATTTTTGTTCTACGTCTTTAACGATGGATAAGGGTTTGGTGAAACTTAGGAATAAGTTCTTGGTTGAGTATAGAGAGGGAGTGTCTCAATTTTTAGAGGTTGCAAAGTATCATGTCGATGAGTATGAACGAACAAGATGTCCATGCAAGAGATGTATGAACTCAAATTGGGACTCATTAGAGAGTGTGAAGTGACATTTATTAATGATTGGAATATCCCCCTCTATATAGATTGGGTGTATCACGGACCACCAGTGAACTTACATAGAGGTATAGAAAGATTTGATAAAGGAACTAGCAATGGCCCTTTCTATTAAGGAACTAGTATTAACTCTTTTCCTGAAAACAATGAAATATTGGGTATGCTTCATAATTTACAAGCTCTGATTGAACACTAAGAAGACATGGAGGAAGGTTTGGAGAATGACATGTCGTTTAATAGTGGGTTAAAACAAGAAATAAAGAACATATTTCAGAAGTTATTAAATGAAGCACGTAGTGAGCAATACCTCGATTGTTCAAAATTTTCATCCTTGAACTTTTTGGTTAATATAATGCATGTCAAGGTTCTCAATGGTTGGAGTAACAAGTCGTTTGAGATGTTATTGAAACTGTTAAAACATGTGTTCCCAATGTGTAGTAGTACTATCTCTAGTTCATTCTACGAAGCCAAACAAAAATTGCGTGACTTGGGCCTGGGATACAGAGATTATTCATGCGTGTAAGTACGACTTGTATTGTAATGGAAGGAGTTTGGGGATTTGCAACATTATCCAATGTGTGGTGAGTCTCAGTACAAGGTTAGTCCTAACAGAGGGAACAAAATTTCACAAAATGTATTGGGACACTTTTCGTTGATACTGAGATTACAACAATTGTTTGTATCGCAAGAGGACTCTTCTGACATGAGATGGCGATGGAGAGGGATGGAAGCATTTTCAAATTCACGAAACGTTCATTTGGGATTAGCTTCTGATGGATTTAATCTATTAAAAAAATCTGAGTACCTCGTAGAGTATGTGGCCTGTGGTGTTAATTCCTTATAATTTGTCACCTTGTAAATGCACGAAAAAGTCTAATTTCATCATGTCGTTGATCATACTTAGTCCAGATCTCCTGGTCGGGAAATTGATGTTTACCTCCAACTTTTGATTGAGGAATTGAAAGAGTTATGGAGTTTTGGTGTGTGTACGTATGATTCTCTTACCGATCAATTCTTTCAGTTGTATACAACCTTGTTGTGGACTATTAGTGACTTTTTGGTGTATGATGACTTATCTAGGTAGAGTGCGAAAGGATATGATGCATGTCCCATATACATGGGAAATAGATCGTCATTCGAGATAAGAGAAAATATCATTCATGGGACATCGATGTTATCTTCTAGAGAACCATGTTTGACATAGAACTAAGTTACGTGATAGAAGTGTAAAGCGGAGGCCTCCTCAGGTTTTACTTGGTGGGCATAGTATCTTAGAACAACTAGATTTGCTGGAGCTTCCAGTGATAAGTAAACATCCCTCACTAAAAGATAAGACGAGAAAGAGAGCTCTAAATTGGACGAACATGAGTATCTTTTTTGAACTTCCTTACTAGGAAAATCTACTAATATGTCATAAATTGGATGTAATGCATATTGAAAAGAATGTTTGTGACGACTTGATCGATACATTATCGAATATTGAAGAAAAAATAAAAGATACCACGAATACTCGATTGGACCTATAAGATTTGAAAATAAGAAAGGATTTATACCTAATAGAAGTCGGTAACAAATTGGTGAAGTCTCATCCAAGTTACACGTTGACTAACAGCGAGCGAGTTGCGTTTTGCAAGTATCTATAATCAATTAAATTTCTCGATGAATTTGTTTCTAATATTTCACGATGTGTGAAGGACAAACATGGGAAAATATTAAGTCTTAAGACTCATGATTGTCACGTTTTGCTACATCGACTTCTCTCTATTGGTGTTCAAGCATATCTATCAAAAAATGTGTACACTGCAATTACTAAATTGTTTAGTTTATTCGTGACTTGTGTGTAAGAACAATAGGAATAAGCGATTTGGACCGATTGCAACCAAATATCATAATCGATTGCAACCAAATATCATAATCATACTATATAAATTGGAAATAATATTCCTGCCTACATTCTTCAACGTAACAATACACCTTGTAGTTCCCCTACCATATAAAGCAAAAGTCATGGTTCAGTTAGCTATAGTTAGATGTATTCCATTGAGAAAAGTCTATGCACAGTTAAACAATTTGTCTGAAAGAAAGCACGTTTTGAGGGGTCTATTGTAGAAACATGTTTGATGACTGAATCATGGACTTTTTGTTTGAGATATTTAAGTAGGATTGAAACTCCATCCACTCGAGATGATAGCATTGCCAATGATGAGGTACTTAGTTAACTAAAATATACTCATAGAAAGTCCTGGTTTTTGAAATATCCTCTGGTAAGAAGTTGAAACCATGAGAAAATATTTGTTTGCAGATTTCTTGGACAGAAGGTCCATCGAATTCTGGTTCAATGGTTAAGTCTACCAAAGAAGTTTTGGTAAAGTAACCTTGAATTGGAGGTCGAGGTTGAAAGGTTTTTGGCCTGACCACTTGAGAGAACGAAGAGGGATTCTTCGAAATCGGAGATCATGCTGAAGCGAGAGAAGCAACACGTTTAATTGGAATAGTTGATCCAAAGGGACACAATAGTTTGAAGGAAGGCACTGAAAGGGTATTCTCAGGGCCTGATTGAATAGTCAAAGTTTTTTAGGCCGAACCTTGACGATGCCTGGTTACTTGCTGCAATTGCAAGTCCATGGCATATTGTTTTGCACTCATGGGAGACGGTGCTGATGATTGAGCTAAGGGTTGTTTTCCCTTAGATGGAGTAGTTCTGGAAGAAGAAACTACTGATTGATTAGGACTATGGTTGTCCTTATTATTGCTAGGCGGCAGAGGTCGCGGATGTTTTGGCCGTTGCAGGCCAGAAGGTTCCATTAGGGGGTTGAGAGATAGTAAGGAAATCCTTGTTGATTAGATCTCTTTGGAACTTTTGAACATATATTACTATTGCTAGTACTTCCTTCTTGACGGTGGAATAGTTTTTTTGTGCGCTATTCTAAATTCCTAAATGATAACGGACAATGAAAATTTTTCGTTAAGATCCTGTTTGAGGATATCGCCGTAACCGATTTCGGAGGCATCTGTATCTATTATGAATTTGGCCTATTCGTCCACCAAGGATAAGCATGGAATGCTTTTGGCCAAAGTCTTGATTGATTGGACTGCTTGAGTATGCTCGTCCGTTCATGGCTTTGGATTCTTTTTCAGTCTGTCATAAAGTGGCAGACAAATTGAGCGGAGATCCCAGATGAAATCACCGATATAATTGACGCAACCAAGGAATCTCTGTAGCTACTTTTTGTCTTGTAGTATATCTGGAAACTTATCCACAAATTCCATAGATCGTTGAATTGGTTTGATAATTCCTTGATTAATATCAGAACCAAGAAATCTAATCTTTGTTTGAAACAACTTGATATTCGGTTGAGATACCACAAGACCGTTTGATTTGATCACATTTAAGAACACCTGTAGATGTTTGAAATGTTGATCTACAGTGTTTGAAAATACCAAGACGTCATCAATATAGACTATTGTGAACTCTTGATATCGGTTGAAAATGTCATTCATTATCTTTTGGAATTCAGACGGAGCATTCTTTAATCCGAATGGCATGACATTCCATTGATATTGTCCAAATGGAACATTGAAGGCTGTTTTATAACGATCATTTGGATGTATCTAGATCTGCCAAAATCTAGACTTCATGTCGAACTTTGAGAAAACTTTTGCTAGAGTGATCCTTTTAAGCAAGTCTTGGCGATTAGGAATTGGATACCTAATCCATTTGAGAACTTTGTTGAGGGGCTTGTAATTGATAACAAGCCTTGGGACACCACGCTCTTTTTCGGGCTGGTTGTTGACATAAAAGGCCGAGCACGACCATGGGCTTTTTGATGGGCTGATAAGTCCCTTTTTTAGAAGATCTGTTATTTCATTTGTACAGATTTTAACCAGATCTTTGTTCATTTGAATAGACCGAGCCTTTGTAGGAATTTGGGCCTTTTTGAAATCATCATCATATGGTAAGGTTACCATGTGTTTCTTTCGATCCCAGAATGCATTTGAGAGACTTGAACAAATTTCTTCTTCAAGCTTCTTTTAGAAGCTCTGGATTTTGATTTGAATTGATGGCTTGTTTATTTGAGAAGCCACCTTAAACGTCTTGACTTCGTCTTGAAGAAATTCGATTTGTTTTTCCTTTCTGGCGATGCGACTAATGAATTGATGAATTTCTTCTTCAATGTTTGAAATGTACTTAGGAGTTACTGGATGAGTAAACTCAAAAATAATTTCTTTGTCGAACTTCTTTGAGACAATTCCCTTATTAGTAACATGAAAATGATATAATTGAGTTAGGAATGGAGTTCCTAAAATGATTCATTCATTAAGGTTTTTAACCAAAATGAATGTGTTGACAAGGCACACGTCTCCTTTACAATTGTGCACCTTTGATAACTTGAACTGGATGTTGAGGGGATTTTCATTGGCTCCACTCAGAGACTCCTTTGTTTTTTCAAAATATCTAGAAGGAACAAGTCCTTGTATGACATTTTGATATGCTCCCGAATAAATGAGCGCGAGAGCCTCGAGTTGAAACTCTTTTACTTTAAAGACTATTTTTTCATGGTGAAGTAATTGGCTTCTTTTATAGGCATATTTCAAGCGGAGAATTAATTATGCTATACTGCATATCCGTCTTTACATATGTTGCACAATTGTTCTTGTCTACATGTCAGTGCAGAAAGTAGTTGTTTCTTGTCACATAAGCCCCAACTACTAGTCTTGTCTTCTAGCAATTCATCTCGCACAATGATGTGTTCGCATCTCGCCTGCGATTTGTGAATTGCCAGACTTCTGTTCATGTATGTGATCCTCGCTTCATTTCTTCTTTTCACCATCTTGTGTGGAAAATCACTTGAAAGCATAGTTAATCATGTAAGGTGCATTCTTTTGATATTATAAATTTGCACTAAGTTTTGATCCTTTATCTCATGTTTTGACTCCATTGTTTTACCTAAAAGGCCATAATAACTTGTATATCTACAAGTTATTAGCACTATTTGCCAACAGTCGCACCATCTTTTGGGATCAGTAAGTGGTGGTTCCAAGAAGGGGTGTGACAAAGCCTACATCAAAATAGTGATTATTGATTGAATCAAATTTTCTTGACACTATTTGAATTTTTCATACAAGAAATCAAATCTCATAGATTGTCATTCAACAAGAATTCCACAAAGATTTAAATAGGGGTGTACATAGTCCGGGTTGGGTTAGATTAGGATAGTTTTTTGAACCAACCTAAAATTTTTTGTTGGTCTTAACTCAACCCTATCAATTCTATTTTGAGGAATCAACCCAACCCAACCCAATGCAACCCAACATTGGTTGGATTGGGTCATCAGGTTGTATGTATTTTTTCTTCTAATTTTCCTCTCCATTTGTAGGGTGGTTTTTCATTGGGAGAGAGATTGTAAACAATGGAAACGATGAAGTTATTAAAGCCATGAGAGAGAGAGTGTGTGAGAAGAGATTGAGAAATAGATATGAGTGGCAGTGACAGATCCAGAAATTTAAATATGGGGCATCAAACACTATATAATAAACACACTAAAAATTGTTAAAAAAATATCTCGACGTTCGCTAATGCTCCAATAACATCCACTATATTTGAAGTAATAAAGAAAAGACTAGCAATTTCCACATGATTTTTTGTAATGTAAATGTGGATTTAAAAATTGCATCCAAAAAAGAAAAAAAATATAATAATACATTTTTCAAGGAATATTGTTGAGAGAGTGTAAATTTAGATCACTAACTTTGTTGCATTCTTTTTTCTAAATATTTGTTAGATAACTAACGACGGTTAGAAAATAAGTTAGAGTTTTATCTTAGTTAGGTTTTGTTCCTTTTTTAAAAAAAGAAAAAAATTTATGACATTATTGAAATTGTCAATAAAATTGACATTTAGAGTCTTTGGAGAAATAAAATTATTGAAATGCTGCAAAATTATCTCGTACCTTTAATTCTCAAATTAAGTAAAGAATATATATATATATATATGTATAAGTAATGTAAATGTAGAATCGAACTCTTAACCTTGTGGTTTTGCAGTGGGAGCACAGCTACACAAGAAAAATAAAACATTATTTAATATATATTGTAATATGATATTTCAAAATTAATATTCAAATACAAAAATCGATAATGTGAGAGGGGCACGTGGCCTGAACCCTTAATAAATCCTCCCTTCATGCGTGAGTCAATTTAGTAGTATATTGAAATTTGTTAATCTAAGATAATAATTAAAAAAAAAAACTCATGCAAAATCGGAATAAGAGAACTCAAAATCCCTAAAATTTGAGCTTAAAAGAATTTCAAAGAAACCCAATTTAACAAAAATTGGAAGAAAATTAAAGAATAAGAAAGCATCACGAACCTTATCAAGCGATTGGAGGATGAGGGAGGTGGAATCCGTTAGGAATAATTGACATTGGAGAGAAAAAGAAGGGGATAAGCTTGTTGAAAGAGAAGAGGTAACTGGATGAGGACTTGAGAAACAACATGTTTTTTAAGGGTGAAATCGTCAAAATGAAAAGAGATCGAGCATTGATGGAGTTGAAGTGAGAAAGATTTTGAGTGAGAGGAAGATTGTAAGGCGGCACGAGATTGAAACATAGAGAGGAACTTTGCGTGAGAATGAGTGAAGTTGAATGAGAGAGTGTGACTGATAGCATGTATGTGTGTATATATATATATATATATATATACTTGGTTCAAGTTCAGTTAATCAGATTTATTTTTCTCAATCGAAGAATAGACTCGAATCTTACTTTTCAATTCAACTCACAATCCAATAAAAAAAATCTAAATACAAGTACAAGATTAGAGAAAAATAAATTTAAATCCTTATTTCAAAGAAATTTACCTTTAGTTCTTCATTCTTTTTTAGGAAGCTTCTAGAATCATGATGCATTTCAAAGCAATTTTCAAAGAGATTGAAAGACTTTTATTGAACTATTGATAGAGAATTAAAATGTTCATATGAAAAATGATACAATTTATCTAAAAATTTTGAAAAAAAGGTTTCAATATTCAAAACATTGTTGGAAGCGGCAGGTGTGCACTCGTTTTTTTCGTCAAAGTTCGAAGTGTAGTTGCACTTCTCGATAGCTAGCGAGGATTTGGGCAAAATAGTCATAGCGTAGTTGCACAACAATAGTGCAACAACGCTATAGGTAATGCAAAAAATGGTGTTAGAAACAAAGCACAAGCCCAATTGCAAAAGTAGAAACAACTAGACCAAGGAAATAGCAATAAATGGATTTGCAACAATGTCTAAAAGATGAAATGGGTCTAAAGGAAAGGGTTGGCTTAGGTCAAAGACAAAGTAGCCCGCTCGACCTTTGCCAACCCACCAAATCATTTGATTCTAACACGAATTGATCCAACATGAGCCTAGAGATAAGGGTTAACTCTACCCAAAGTCAATTTTTTCTGCTTGACTCCTATTAAATCATGCAATTATGAAATGATTTGGCCCAACTTAGACTTAGAAAGAAGCGTTGACTTTGTCTAAGTCAAACCAACTCGCTCGGTCTCACCTTAGGCCATATCTACTAAATCATTTGGTTGTACTAGGAAAGAGATGAATTTTTTTAACACAAAACATAAATGTCATCAAAAATATGTAAATCTTATTACACCAAACTGTTAACTATTAACTAAAAAGAGTAGTAACAGTCACAAGAATTCTATATAGGGGGACCAATTTTTGCAAGAAAAGTAAAGTGCAAGTAAAAGAAATGTTTAGTTTTTAGATGAAATTTTAGGACACAGTATGATAAAGGTTTTCTCTCATGAATTGATATAATTGAGAAGAGTGAATCTAGATTAATTTTCTATCATTAAATAAAATCTAAGAGTTTTGAACAAATGCAAACCACAACTAATCAATCAATTAAGAACTAATTATCCTAAAGTATTGAACATGAATCACTTCACATTCAAACTAAATTCTTCTTATGTATTTTTATCTTAGTGATTTCCATGTGTAGTCTAAATTTGCATTGGGTTATTAGAGTTCATTGTTGTGATATTCTTAAGTAAGGAAGTCTACATCAAAAGAATGATTATTGATTTAATTCAATTATATCATGCAAGAAAATATTCAAAGAGATATGCTTAAAATCCAATCAAGAAACACTAATTTTTCAAAGTGACACTATGTTGCAACACTTGAAAAACACATTGACAAAGTGTAAGGTTGCATCATGATGGACGTCACAACGCCTGAGGTGTAATCATCATAAACGTTGTGACGGGACATTGAGTGACACGACACTTCTATCTGAAGTGCTCTAGGAAATTTGTGTTGTGCTCGAACGTTGTTACGCTTAGGCTACGTTGATGTAACATTTTAGTAAATATCTTCAACATTTTCCATTTTGTGCTATTTTGCTTGGTTTTGGCCATTGTGCATCGTTTGGCTCTTTTGTCCCTTTTAATGGGTATTTCCTACAAAAACAAGGGAATTGGTACATAAACTTCACTTTTTTTTTTTTTTTTTGATATTTTAACATAAAAAACATAGCACTTTTATGGTGCTATCCATTGGAATCACTCCACCATACGAATACACAAGAAAATTTTCAGAATAAGAAAGTAAACTTTTGACTAGAAATACCATAATGACCTATTTTGTATGTTTTCTTCACTTAAACATCAAAATGTGTGTAGCCAATAGTTAACACAAAAAAGTGTTATATTGTTCCATTTAATTCAAGGTCGTTCTTATATTTTATGTGCTTATTTCATGATCTTATAAGTTTCGAGCACACCTTAGGGTAGAACGGTGCGTTAATGATAAAATGGAGCTTAAATGCATTAACCAGGGAAGAGAGGATGAAAATTACAATGTCGCTTCTACAAGTAGATAATGCAACGATCTCAAGTGAAGAAAACATACAAAATAGGTCATAGAGAGTGTTAGACACTACCATAGAGAATCATGGTGCTCTGAAGTGATGTTACACACATACGTCTGTCCAAGTTTTAGTACAAGTTCAATAATTATAAAAACATCATTAGCCGCCTATATATGGTTTGTAGGGAGTTTACTACTAAAGCTACTTTCATAAAAATTATAAGTAGCCTTCTAACACCACCTTTCCATTGGTTAATCTTGTTTGGAAGCATAATGATTCCAAGGTTAGATTCTTTCTTAGAAAATACTTTAAAAGTGCTATTTATTTTCTTTCATATGATATGTCTTTGTTTAAAGATTAAGAAGGTGTTTGCGACAATGAATGAGTTATTATAGTCATAGGTTGTTATAATTTGATTAGAATAGTTTGTGTTTGGGGTGTTGATTATTTTAGTTTGAATTATAATAATATGTGTTTGGTGCCTAAACTATTTTAGTTTGATAAGAAAATAGTAAACACTGTAGCAAAAAATAAAAAAAAATTATGAATGTCAAATAGTAAAAACGATCAAATTAAGTAGAAATTTTGAAATAGTGTTTACTATAGCTAATGAGACTTAAAATAGTATTTACTGTAGCAAAATGTGGTTATTATAGTTCTAGATAATCTTTACCCCAAACGGTTCCTAAAAGTCTTTGGACCACCGTTTTTTACCCTGTGATTTTACCTAGTAGATTTTTTAAAACAAGTTTTCCTCTTTTTGAGTTTTTGTTCAACATACAACCTATTGGTGTCGTACAAAGTACACTAAATTTTTTTTTGTAATTTTTTTGATGAGTTTTAACAATTGGAAAGCGCTTTGGTGTTAATAGTTTGGGAGGCGTCCTCTCAACCTCGTGCCCTTTTCTTTTTTTTTTTTTTTGCATCAAATCAAAATGAAATCCCCCCAATTACCTTAGAGTTATAAGCAGTTTAACAGAGAAGTTTGAAGGGTCCATATGTTTGACTTGTGCTACCCCCACTACAAAATTATCTAGAAACGGTTAATTTATTGGGTTCAAAATTAGGTGACAAATTTCACCTATCACCTATGCACTACAGTGGCGAGCATTTTTTTTTTTTCTATCTTGCAAGCTTTATTCTTCTTTTGAAATAAAACTTTGTCATTGTTGTCACCTGAAAATCAGAACACTTTGTCTATTTAAATTTAGGTATCAACATGGTTTGCCATATAATTTTTGTTATATTATGTAAACTTTTAAACACTGAGAGATGAGGTCTATTGCACATGAGATATGATTGATGTTTCCTTCTCATATGTAAGGCTTGCCACAAACCACTATCACATTTCGTTGTATCAAACATTAGATTTATTAGAGTTTATCTTGTTTGTAACTCAAAACGTAGTTAGATAGTACTTTCAATATTTACTCATTTAAAAAACAAAAAAGTAATAAACTTTTTCTAAACAATAAAACAAAAAGCATATGTATTTTTTTTTTTTTTGGCGCAAAAACCAAATCATATACTTAAAATTTTGCTAAAAAGAAAAGAAAAAGTTCTTAATACTTAAATTAAATTAAACATCAAAGAATACAAAGTATTTGAAATGCAATTGGACCCTTTGTTATTTATAATTTAATTGTAGTAAAATGTGTTGTTTTGGATTATCA
>JBBPDI010000032.1:12290838-12301370 GCA_037974545.1 Cucumis variabilis | reverse complement strand
CATAGTGTTACCAGGATAAGGTACCCAACCTTATCCCTATACTATAGACCCTTTAAGTTGATCTCGAACATTGATCTATGTATGTCTCTACATATTATTCAAGACTCGCTAAACAGCTCATGATGTTAGTTTATTGAATTTAGGTTATCAAATCAAAATTAATAATATAATCAATAACAATTATTACCATAATAACACTTTATTAACAACGACCATTGAATTATATTTACAATCTACGAGGTTTAGGACATAAATCACAATAGTTTGTTAGAGGAGCACTTGTATTTAAGGATTACAAGTAACTTAGGGGTAAACGGTAATTTGACCCAACTAGTGTTACTAACACTCGTGAAGGACTAACTTATTGTCATTAGTCTATATCCGTGGACACAGAAATATATCTACAATGAGAAGAGTTCAGCTGTGAGTCTTTAGTAGAGTGAACATACAATTAACGAATATTGATTAATGTGGGTAATGTGTACACACAGTTAATGAATATTGAATAATGTGGTTAGTGAGTTTAGCCAAGTAATCTCATATCGTTGTAGCTTTTGATATGTAGATCCATTAGATCTCGTTCCTAGCTCGTAAAGGGTAATTTATTTACATTGGTTGTAATTTGAAATGTTCAAATTTTCTTTTGGAATTAATATAATGTACGATAATACATTATAAAATAAAATTTATATTTTAATTAAAATTTATTATATAAATTTAATTTTTGATATGATTTAAAATTAATTTATGAGATAATAAAATATTTGAATGAGTTCAAATTAATTTCCTGTGAATCATATTCATATTAAAATTATAGGTGAAAATTTAATATGTATATGATACACATTAAAACTATAGGTTATGAGATAAATTTATATTTGAATATGATTTAAATTTAGATTAAATCAAATATAAGATATTTAATTTAGTAATTAATTAATTGAATAATTAATTAATAGTTGAGTTTAATTTTATTTAATTAAATTAAAACTATAGGTTATGTGAGAGATATTCATTTTTAAATGATTTAAATGAAAATATTGAATAAATATGATTTAATTAATTAATTAGGGGCCTTTTAAAAAATATAACAAAACGACAAAATATTTACGTTGTATAGAATAATTTCAAAAACGAAAAAGCCCACATGCCTAGAATGGGAAATACCAAAAATGCTCCATAATTAATTGACACGCAGCAGACGTAATATATTTCGTAAATGACCGTTTAGATTTGACTATTCTTTGGCACACGATTGTTTAAGTTTAATCGTTCAAATTTGGGTAGCCAAACCTAAATGATTTTTTTCAAAATTTTATGGTACACGATTGTTTAGATTTGGTACACAATCATTTATATTTAATCGTTTAAATTTAGGTACCCAAATCTCAAATATTTTTCACGATCGTTTAGATTTGATCGTTTAAATTTGGGTACCCAAATCTCAAATATTTTTTCAAGTTTTTTTTATAAACGATCATTTATATTTGGTATATAATAGTTTAAATTTAGGTAACCAAATCTCAACGATTTTTTTAGGAGTTTTTGGTGCACAATTGTTTAGATTTGGTACTTATCGTTTATATTTGATCATTTAAATTTGACTACCCAAATCTAAACAACTTTTTTAAGATTCTTTTTACACAATCATTTAGATTTTGCTATCCAATATTCTAACGATTTTTTTCACAATCTTTTATATTTGTCACAAGATCTTAAACAACCAAATAAAAGTTTAATTTTTTTTAAAAAAATAGATCATGGTACACGATCTTGAACCAAATAATAGTTTGAAAAAAAAATAAAAGTAAAATTGCAGAATAAGAAGAGAAAAAGATGATGGAAAGAAGAAAATCGCAGAAGATGAAGAGAAGAAAGATGATGTAAAGGAAAGGCAAACCTGAAATATTTTTTAAAAAATGGTAAGCTTCATAGGCTTTTTCATTTTGTTACACGGGTCGTAAATATTTTATCGTTTTGTTATATTGAACCAATTAATTATTATAATTTTAATATTAATTTAATTTGTTAAATTAATAGGGAAAGTGAGTGGTTTTTCCATCCACCCATATACTCTCTAACTGCCTTCTTAGAGATATTGGTACGTCAGAGAAAATACATGTGTTCTAGGATTTTCGCGTATTCTAATAATTCTCTAAAATTCCTCTCCAGTTTTTTTCCTTTTTCTTTTTTTTTAAAAGGTAATATTGAATGACTAACTTACTGTTATTGGTCTATATTCGTGAACACATAAATATATCTACAGTGAGAAAAGTTCAGCTGTAAGTCTTTAGTGAAGTGTACACATAGTTAACGAATATTGATTAATGTGGTTAATGAGTTTAACCAATTAATCTCATATCGTTGCAGCTTTTGATCTGTAGGTCCATTAGGTCCTCTTCCTAGCTAGTAAAGGGTAATGAGGTTTATTTATATTGGTTGTAATTTGAAATGTTTAAATTTACTTTGGAAATTAGTTTAATATATAATGATACATTATAATATAAAGTTGATCAAACTTTAGTATATAAATTTAGTTTTGAATATGATTCAAAATTAATTTATGAGAGATAAAATATTTGAATGAGTTCAAATATTAATTTAATGTAAATTAAATTCATATTAAACTTATTTGCTACGAGAGAAACTTATATTTGAATATGATTCAAATTTAATTTAAGTTAAATATAAGATAACTAATTTAGCTATTAATTAATTTGAGAATTAGGCGCCCCCTGCTGATATAACTTCTTGGGTTTATACATGATAGATGATGCAACTCTATCATTGCGCCCACTGCTGCTGCCATTCATTAGGTTTGTACATGATACATAATGCAACTTTATCATGGCGTCCATTGTTGCTTTCACTTATTGGGTTTGTACATGATAGACGATGCAACTCTATCATGTTGTCCACTGCTGCTGCGGCTTCTTGGATTTGTACATGATAGACGATGCAACTCTATCATGGTGTCCGTTGCTTCTTGGAGCTTATTGGGTTTGTACATGATAGACAATGCAATTCTATCGTGGCGTCTGCTGCTTCTTTGAGCTTCTTAGGATTTGTACATGATAGACGATGCAACTCTATCATGATGCCCACTGCTGCTACGGCTTCTTGGATTTGTACATGATAGACGATGCAACACTATCATGGCATCTCCTGCTTCTTGGAGCTTCTTTTAGAGACAATTGAGTTTTTACCATCAGATGTACTGTCCTAGTAGGAGCGATTGGACTTCTTCATCGTCGAGCTTCTTCTAGGGACGATCATGCTTTCGTGGTCAGATCTATCGCCCTAGTAGGAGCGATTGGACTTCTTCGTCATAGGCTTCTTCACCATCAATCTTCTTCTAGGAACGATCAGACTTTTGTCGTCAGATCTATGCCCTATTAGGAGTGTTCGGACTTTTTTGTTGTCAGACTTCTTTGTCGTCGAGCTTCTTCTAAGGACGATCGAACTTTTACCTTTAGATCTATTGCCCTAGTAGGAGCAATCGGACTTCTTCGTCATCGAGTTTCTTCTGGAAGATCAGGTTTTTTTCGTCGTCGAGCTTCTTTTAGAAATGATCGAGCTTTTTTTGTCATATCTACCACCCTATTAGGAGCGATCAGGCTTATTTGTCATTGGGCTTCTTCATTGTCGAGCTTCTTTTAGGAACGATTGGGATTTTGTCGTCATATCTACTACCCTATTAGGAGCGTTCGGGCTTTTTCGTCATTAAACTTCTTTATCATCGAGCTTCTTCTAGGGACGATTGAGCTTTTACCGTCAGATCTACCGCCCTAGTAGGAGCGATCGGACTTCTTGGTCGCCGAACTTCTTTGTCGTTGAGTTTCTTCTAGGAACAATCAGGCTTTTGCCGTCAGATCTACCGCCCTAGTAGGAGCGATTGAGCTTCTTTGTAGTTAGCGATTGAGCTTTTTTATTTTTCTTCTTTTCTCTTTTTCTTTTTCTTCTTTTTTTTTCTTTCTTTTCAACTTTCTCTTTGCTTTTCTTTTCACATTTCTTTCTTTCTTTTTTTCAACCCTTTTTTTGTTATTCCTTTCAAACTTTTCTTTATTTTTTTTCCTTCTTCTTTTGTTTCTTTTCTTCTTCTTCTTCTTCTTCTTTATTTATTCTTGGTTGCGGGGCATCGAAGATGGAGATGGAGATCCCATCGGTTATGACATGTTGAAAATAATATAGATGATGAGGCTGCAACAGGTTGATGAAGCAAATGAAAATTGCACGTCAAATATGTAGATGATGACTGCACATCGAAGATGCAGATGATGATGGCTACGACACATCTTAGATGGCAGATGATGACAATTGCAACACGTTGGAGATACAGATGATGACGGCTGCGACACCTCGAAGATGCAGATGATGATCCTTTCGACCGCCACATAGAGAAAATGAGGATGATTATCTTCTCGACTACAACACATTAAAGATGAAGAAGATGATAAATCCGCTCAGTTGTAACACGTGAGAGAAGATGAGGATGAATCCTCTTGACTGCAACATGTGGGAGAAGATAAAGATGAATCCTCTGCAACACATG
Organism: Cucumis variabilis; assembly: GCA_037974545.1. NCBI lineage: Eukaryota > Viridiplantae > Streptophyta > Magnoliopsida > Cucurbitales > Cucurbitaceae > Cucumis > Cucumis variabilis. The sequence goes on along the minus strand of JBBPDI010000032.1, from coordinate 12,296,818 downwards.
AAAGAAGATGAAGATGAAGATGAATCCTCTCAGCTGCGACACGTGAGAGAAGATAAAGATGAATCCTTTCGGTTGCGACACGTCTCGATTGCAACATGTGGAAGAAGATGAAGATGAATCCTCTGTAACACGTGAGAGAAGATGAAGATGAATCCTCTCGATTGCGACACGTCTCGACTACAACATGCGAGAGAAGATAAAGATGAATCCTCTCGATTGCAACACATGGAAGAAGATGAAGATGAATCCTCTCGGCTGCAACACATGAAAAAGATAAAGATGAATCCTCTCGACTGCAACACATGGAAAATATGAAGATGAAGATCCTTTCAGCTGCAACCTTAGAAGAAAAGGTAGAGCTCACTACTTTGACTTTGTCCCCTTTATCCCTTTCATTTCTATTGTAATTGCTCATAAATCTCATTTTCTATTGAGATTACATCGTCACGACGCAACATAATACTTTTTTTATGCATGTGACTGAACTTAAAATAAATTTTAAGCTCCTACATACCCTTTTTATAACATAGGGATCAAGTCAGAACGTAGTTCAACTGATTTTTTTTTTGTCATTCACCTTTTAAGCTCTTATGGATAAGGAGTATTATACAGTTTAGGCTCTTATGATAAGGAGTTTCGCATATTTAGCAGCTCATATTCCCATCAAGGATTTGTTCACCTTTTTTATTTGTAGAATTGGTGAATATAATAAATCTTGGCTTTACGATCAAGGGATCTTCTGTGTTAATGTCAACATATAACTTCCTCTTCATGCGTGATGGAACACGACTGTGAATCTTCTCATCATTGTTTCCTTCATAAAGTGATTTTACCTTCAAAGTTTTCATCTCTTTTTCATGTTGATCGCTTGTCATCTTTAGTCGATCAAAAACAGATGTTAAAGGTTGATCTTTCTTCGACGTGAAGATACTTAACCTTTTGAAAGCTGAAGTTCGAGTAGAAGTAGATGTTGGACATTGGTTTTCTTCTTCTTTTATAGCCATACTCAATCTTTGAAATACTGAAGATCGAGTAGTTGAAGGCTTGATACGATTAAAGACAGAGGCCATTTGCTTAATTTCATTTGAATTGTCGATTTCTTCGGAAGATGCATAATTATTGTCAACTTCTTCTATGTTGACAGCATGACATGCAATGACTTCTAATATTTCCTTGCGATGATCATCAAGAAAGCTTTTTGGGAGAAATTCTATCAAAGTTATCAACCGTCGAGATTGGAAGAAGTTCTCGTCTTTTCCTTTAATAGGCTTAGGCTTCCATATCTTCTTGTTTCTTTTCTCCTTTTTATGATAGCTACTTCCTTTTCCATGCTTCTGATGGAAGTGCGACTTCGTTTGAATAGAATTTGGTTGTCTCTTTGTTTTACGAGTTATGGCTATCCATCCTTCACAATTATCTTCAATAGGATTTTCTTTGTTTTGAGATTTTGTCATCACGATCTTTTGTTGGAATTGAACAAGTATAGGTTTGAAAGTCCCAAACTGAATCAAGCTTTTCCTTTGATCATAAGGCAACATTGATGGTGGAACACTTGAAGTCATCTCAATTGTAACATGATTCGTCCGAGCTACTTCATCCATATCCAGCTCGATCTTCTTTTCACTAGCCAACTTTAGAATCAACTCCTTCAAAACGAAACATTTTCCAACAAGATGACTAATGACCCGATGGTACTTACAGTAGTTAGGATCATCTACTTTTCCTACTTGTTTCGGTCGTTTGCATTCTGGTAGCTAAATAAGTTGTTTTTCTAGCAGCTGCTCTAACATGTCTGCAACATCAAAGTTGGAGAATGGATAAACCTTTTACTGTCTTTCTTTAAGACTTGGACGATGCTTCTCTTCGTTATCACACTTTCTTTCAATTTTTGTTTCTTTTCTTGTGGAAAAAGATTTCAATGTAGACTCATGAACAACCATAGATTCATTAATGATACTATTTGTGATCTTTCTAGTGTTGTTGATTTCATTCTGCCCCAGTTTTACTTCAGAGATTAAGAAATCTTTAGTTCCTCTATTAGCGATGCTTAATTCCATGTCGGAGCACAAGTTGCTAATTCTTCAAATGTATGGGATTTTATTCCTTGCAAAATATAGAGAAGTTCCCAGTGCATGCCTTGGGTGCACATCTCCACTGTAGACAGTTATGTAAGCTTGTCTTTGCTATCCAAGTTTAGATCTCTCCATCGGTTTATGTAGTTAATGACTAGCTCTTCCTTTCGCTGTCTTGTGTCTGTAAGCTCTATCATGCTTACAATGTGTCTGATGCTGTAAAATTGGTTGAGGAACTCCTTTTCCAGTTGTTCTCAACTGTCAATGCTTTCTGGCTCTAAATCGATATACCACTCAAAAGCATTTCCTTTCAAGCTTCGAACAAATTATCTAAATAGTTGATCTCCTCTTGATCTTGCATTCTCGCATGTTTCGACGAAGTGAGCAACGTGTTGTTTCAGATTGTCCTTTCCATCAAACTGGTGGAATTTTGGAGGTTGGTACCCAACTGACATTCTCAAGTTGTCAATTCTTTTGGTGTACGACTTAAAGTACATGAAAGAAGCCTGAGACGGGCCTCCATACTAAGCTCTGATGGAGTTTGTGATCATATCTTGTAATTGTTGAACTGAGAGAGAAGTCACAGAAGTTGATTGTTATTGTGGTTGATTTTCTTGCACCACGTTTTTCCCTTTGTCACCAACTTTAACAACAGGAATTTGACTCGATTCAACAGTTTCATGAGTCTGCATCTGCTCTTTTAAAGTTGTGATTTTGTGGTCTCGTTCATCAACAATCTTCATCAGGAGATTAATTTTCCTCTCTATCACATCAGGGTGTGCTTCTTTCTTTGACTTGCTAGAAGCAGAAGCATAATCATTATATAGAGGATTTTCCTTGATGACAATTCAAACTTTAGGAGATTCCATCAATTGCTTAAGGATGCTTTGCGCGATTGTGGAACCTTGATCTTGCTCTTGGACGATTCCCTTAGAATGACTACGGGTGACAGGTCCCGTGTAGGTGTCGCGTGTAGCTGAAGATTTGGATGCAACTTTTTTTGATGCCATTGGTTTACTTGTAGATTTAGATGACGAGAGAGAGATGAGAGGTAGAGATTGTCTCACTGAGCGTGCCAATTTGTTCCCACGAGATTTTTGGATAAATTTAATTCGTGGAGTTGAACTAGTATTGATGTTGTAGTTTTGTTGATTTGATGCGATGTAATTCAATCTCTAGAATTTGATCATCTGATTCTCTCTCGATTGAATGCTTATGTTTGATTTGAGGAAGTGAAGCATGTGATGTTCTTGAAGTTGGAGTCTTGGAAGAAAACTTGTATCTTCAAAGAAGCTTCAATCTTCGAGGACGGTCGACTTCAGGAGTTAGGGAGTCTTCTAGTTTTTGGAAGAATTCTCTCTAAACCTTCTGGAGTAAAATTTTTTCCAGTATTTATAAATGAGAGAAACTCCTCTATGTATAGAGTTCTCTGATGAGCTTCATGGGCTTGAGTCTGGTTGGTCCATGGACCAGACCGATGGGTCAAACCATATGGATTTGAGTTATATTTAGTCTTTGGGCTTAATTAAGCTTGTTTTTTGGGCTTAATTAAACTTAGCCTAGGTAAATAATATTTAATTAAACCAAAATAATTAACTTGATCCAACGGTTAGGATGAAAACAGGTGACCTTATAAGAATTGGCCAATTTATGTATTCAATTTTTAATCAGGGACACATGTCAATTTTAATTAGTCCCAAATTTAATTATTTGAACTTTTTTATCATTAGTTTAATAAATGATGTGACAATTTGTAATTGGTCTCAAAATTTCTTATTCACCCTTAAAACTCTTTTCACACAAAATTAAATATAGAAAAAACGTATGACCATTCATTAGCTTGGTTTTAAAGCTATATAAATTTTTCTTCTTCCCTTCTATCACCCATACATTCTCCCTCATCTTTCTTGTGACTCATGTTTACACTCCCAATCATTTTTTCTCTCAGTATTTTTATGTAAGATAAAATCTAATGAAATTGTGAGTAATAAACTAAATCCATATATTGGAGAATTTGGTGTAAAGCAAGAGCTACTTTTGTTTTTCTAATCAATGTATAGAGATGCAAGGAGGCCTCCGACGACACTATCAACCATATGTCGAATAAGCAATATTTCCACAATACTTTTCATACACTACAACATTATTTCATCTATGTATCTATATTTCATTAATTTAAATTTTGGTTGTTTTTTAACATTATATTTTGGATTGGAGAGACTTCTTTATCCATTATTTGATTTTATTTACATCATTGCATTCTTTATTCTTTTCTTTTCTTTCTTTAATTTATTTTTAATGAAAAAAAAGTATATTTGTTATATTATGGTTGCTCACTAATTTTCTCTTTGTTTATATATATAATTTTGTAGTTATATAGCTGTGTATTCATAAACTTATGTTGTTACGTGGATCTTTTATATTCTCTAGTTAAGATTTAATTGTCCAATGTGGTCACCTCATTATCATGGGTAGATTTGGATTTAATAATAACATATATATATCTATATACAAACTAAAGATATCTTTTATAATTAGTTTTTAAGTGACACTAAAAGTTTATTAATTTTGTATTGATTCAATAACAAATTTAGTTTATAAAATTTCAGTTTGAGAATATTTTAAAATTGATCTTATGATTTTATCAAACGATAATTGTTAATGGTTACAATCAAAATAACACAAAATTTTCAAACAAAAGAATAAAGAGATGTTTTAATCAATCAACTTCATATAAAAAAATGTAAATATCACGAAAATGTTTAATTTATAAGCTAGGTATAATTTAAAAATTTTAAACAGATATTTTGCTTTGTAATTAAATTTTCTTTTATTTTGTATAAATTATTTATATTATATAATTACAAATATTTTACTTTACCGATTTATAATTTTTGAATATCTTAAAAACAAAACTTAAAATTATATACTATTTAAAATTTAAATTAAATTTCTTACATTTTTTTCCATATAATTAAACACTATTTTAAAATTAAAATTTTAAAAAATTTTGCTCACGTGTTCTTTCTAGTAATATTAAAAAAATATGTAAGTTGTAGTTCCAAGAAAACAAGTATGATGTTTGGATATCGGCTTGGCCTTTCTTGACTACGGCGGTGACAAACGTTTTAAAACTAAAAACGGGCGTACGTTAGCATCAATCGGCGCCTCTTCTTCTCCGTCTTTATTATCCTGCGCCGCCATTCTCAACACTCCGTAGTCGTTCCCACTCCCAATTCCCAAAATCCCAATCTTCTTCTAGGGTTAGGGTTTTTCTCTTTCTCTCTCATCTCCCTCATTCTCCCGATGCACTGCGCAGATTCTGCGTTCCGTTTCTCTGGTCCTTACTTTCCTTCTCGTTGCCCCATTTCACATGGACCGTAACAGGCAATCCAAGGATTTGTTCTACTCCAACCTCTTCAACCTCGAGGTTTCCGATCTCACTCTCACTTTCTTTTTCGCAATCTATCTCTTTTTTTTTTGCCTCCTTTTATTCTGGTAGTCATTGTCTTGTGTGTGGCTTGTTCTGAATTGCAGTTTCTGGAGCTTTTCTTTCTTTTGTTGTTTAATTCTTCGTTTTTGAGACTGTAGTGTTTGATGTTCGTGTTCTGGTGGTTTAGTTGTTTTTTTTTTTTTTCTTTCTTGGTTTTGAAAGTGGGTTTTAATTGAATGAGGTACCGCTATTCTAGAATTTCTAGTTTCCTTTTGAGAAGTTTGGGTTCTACTGCAGCCGTTGCTGAACTTCCAACTTCCGCAACCAGAGGATGATTTTGATTATTATGCGAATAGTAGTCAGGATGAGAGCAGAGGTAGCCCAGGTACATGTTTCTGGGATTGAATATGTGATATCTCATCTGTGAAGATTATGGTTATAAATATGTATTTTGAGGAAGTCTGTACTGATGGTG
>JBBPDI010000032.1:12278343-12290738 GCA_037974545.1 Cucumis variabilis | reverse complement strand
ATTGCATTTATATATATGTGACTTGCTTATAAGTAAGTGGATATGATAGTTAATAGATAAAAAATGACAATTTTTTTAAAAAAAGAACTGTCACGATTTCCATATATTTGACAGCAAAACAATGACATTTAACTTTATAGAAAAAATGTCACGATTACACTATATTTGACTGGAAAAAAATGTCGTCAATAATGAAACAATGACATTTAATTTTTTAAACAAACTGTCATGAATACCCTAAAGTGGACAGGAAACAAATATCGTCAATAACAGAACAATGACATTTTTTAGAAAAAAAACTATCGCAAATGACATATCAGTGACATTTAAAAAATGTCACATTAAACGAATTCGCGACATTTTTCCAACTGTCGTTAATACGCTAATGATGACAGTTATTTATTGTCATAAAATAAAGTATGACAGTTATTTGCTGTCATAGAATATTAATTAACGACATTTATTTTATGTCATAAAATAACTTATTGCGACAGTTTTTAAAAACTGTCATCAAAGGACTTTCCATGACTCCCGCTTCTATGACTGTAAATAACTGTCACAGATTTTGTTCGCGACAATAAATAACTGTCGTCGTAGACCATTTTTCTTGTAGTGTGCTTAGTGCATCAAGTGTATTTCACTGATTGAGTGTACCAACAAAATATCAAGTGTATCAATAGTTTAACAAGTGTATTTAACTGATTGAGTGTATCAACAAAATATCAAGTGTATCAACATTATATCAAGTGTTTCAATACATAAAGTGCATCATGCTTAGTCCATCAAGTGTATTTAACTGATTGAGTGTATCAACAAAATATCAAGGGAAATTTCGTAGGTTTAAAATGTGGGTTGGGCTTCCATTTTGTTATATTTGCAAAAATATAAATTGTGTGCTATGAACCTAATTTTTTTTAAAAAATTTGTCATATATGCAAGTGCCCCTTAAATATATTAACAACGATCGTGTCTTACTCCTTTGTAGCGACTACATGTTGTTAAAAGGTGAAGTTTAATGACACATTTATGATTATTTGGTTAAAGATACAATTAAAACTACGTGCATATACAAATAAAAATAATTAAAAGTTAAATGAGTGAACATTTATGGTATATATATATATGGAATTCATTATAGACCCATATATCCCACGTAGCATCAATTTGTCACAACTCTCAAACTAATTGTCTCAAAAACCTTGAACGAGTTGACAAATTAATATACTTAATTTGTAACGTTGTAGTGGCCTTCAAAAACATTTATGGTAACAGAGCTCATGTCACAACATTTTCTAAATTTACAAAAGTAACAAATTTAAAAGTGATGACCTTTTTATAACCCTATGATTACCGTCTGATAGACCTATGATTATCGTAGGATAACCATCTGATATCACTAATTTTGTCATATTCGCAATATACAAAAAAATAGTGTCATGAGCTGTTTCTTTTCTAAATAAAAAAAATTATAAAAAAAACGCATATGATCTCTTATAACTAATATTTACTTCATGTCAAATAGTTTTAATATTTTTTTAAAAATCACATTTTATCTCTAACTAATATCTATTTCACGTCAAATAAATGAATTTTTTCAATTATTGTTAGTGATCAAAAAAATATTCATAAATAATAATAACATATCAATGGATAAAAACAGATAAATTTTGAAATTTATTACATTTTAAAATATTTTAGTGATGGAAACGATAAACATGTGCAGCGGAATAAAGATCAAATTTTACTCTAATTGTAACTAACAAGTTTAGTGATTAACATGCATAAAACTTAAAAACAACAAAGATAAATTTAAAAGAAAAAATACTCACCTTTGATGCCTTTTTTCTTTTGTAGTGTCCTCACGAAATTGAAGACCGGACTACCACTAGCGTTGACCTGCTTGTAACGACCCAACTTTTTGAAACTAGACCGTGGTCATTACTTTAATAGGAAATTCCTTCTTTAAACATAAAACTTTATAAAACCATCACAGTCAATAACATCAAAGAAAACTTTTATTCGGGCCCTGTTTAAATCAACCAAAAGTTTTAAAAAAAAATTATAATTTGTAACTCAAAAATCAATAACTCTAGAATGTAACAAAATGTACTAAATAGTCTCATGTCCTAAAGAAAACTTTAAATCATAAGCGGAAGCATTTTGGACGAAAATCCCTATGGCGGTCACGTCTCCTTCTTGCCTCTCGTCGGTCTACCTCCCTTGTTATCTTTGCCTGAAAAGTTAAACATAAAAAGGGTGAGTACAACATACTCAGTAAGAGACCCACTACTGGCCCCGTTAGGAGAAAAATAAATTATTAGCTCCCTAATGGAGTACCCTACACTGTCACAGTCTTGTGATCCCATAGGTACACACAATCAGTCTAATGCTCCAAATGACGCATAATCAGTCTAGTGTTCAGTAGAAACACATATCAGTCAAATAATCCCGTAGAATACAAAAAATGGTGATCCCGTAGGACATCTGCAAGGTAGCTACACAATAGGATAACTAATAATTTTTCTCCTCAGTCCAAACTTTGCATCTTAACAGTCAATTACAATTTATTCTTATAACCTCATTGCCTAGTCTGTACTTAACTCTTAGCGATCAACTTACTCTAGATCAGCCCACAACCAGTCAACAACAATCAAGTAACCATTATATTCTCCACAGTCTACAAGAGTACAACCACACCGTCTCCTCAGTTTCAAAAACACATCCTCAATACAGTTTTATACACTCAGTCAAGATAAGAAATCCATCTTTTCAAACCTACCCGCTATAAGCATCATCATCAAGTTCAGTCATTCATCAATCATATGTGTATAAATACATATTCAGGCAGACACAGCAATGTACCCAAGTGCCAGTCCACATTCGTCCATACATAGATATATATATTTTCTCAGTCGAATACAACATACAATAAACAATAAGTATTCATTCAAAAATATAAATCACAACCATCATCCTCTCTCAAATAATATATAACAACACATTTCGTTACATTCAAAGCTAGAAGTGAGTTCAGTAGAAAGCCCTTACCTCAAAGTTATTCTAATTCCTCGAACAACTATATCCAAGAAACACCTAATTAAAAGAATAAAAGGATTCAATTATTTCCATGATACAATCTCTCCCTTAAGCGAACCGAACTCCAAAAATTCACTAATTGGTTGTGAATTCAAAGGACCCACATCACTTCCAACACTTTCAAGAATCTATCATTCGAACCAATTAACCATCAAAATTCATCGAAAACTTGCAATACCAATCCATGAATCCTACAATTTTTCATTCTTACCCAAAATTACTTTCACCCAAAAATTCACAGCAAGGTAGAAACGACGGTCGAAGAAACTCGTGCACAAACGAAAGGAAACCCACGCGGCTGTGAGGAGATGCGTGCTCCCTCATTCTCGGCCAATGAACTGATGCGGCGGCTGGCTTCACAAATGGAGACCGATGTTGAGATCAGACGAAGGCGTGCAACTCAGCTTCATGGATTATGACCGACATCGATCTAAACAGAGACAAAACGTGAGCCGAACGGTGGAAGAGAGGGGATGCGATGCCAAGTTCCAAATGGTGATTGGCGTTTGTAGGCGAACAAAAAAGAGAAAAGGAGAAGATGGGTTGGCCAGTGGCTATTATTAGGGCAGGAATAAGAAAATTTTGATGGGGGAGGGGTCGGCCGCGCGAGGAAGAAGAAGAGAGAAAGGGAATTTCTTTTCTCATTTTTTTTAAACAAAATAATAATAATATATTATTATTATTATTATTCCCCAATATTTTTCCTTTTCTCTTCTTTTCTTTTCCATCTATTAAAAAGTTCTCTTCGAAGCTAAAAGAAATAAATTGTGTCCAACAAACATTTAAAATTTTAAAAAATAAAGTAATTCGATTAAAATCAATTACCTTAGCGCTTGGGGTGTTACAGTTAATGGGCGTTGCTCCAAGCTTCAGCTTAGGATTGACTTCTCCATCCCAAACCGATCCTTCACAATGAACTACATATTTTTTTTGATGATGTATTTTGAAACTTGCTTTTATACTTGTAAATTTTATTTATGCTACATTCTTGTATGTAGTGAATATGGGTGTTGTTGTATAATGATAGTTTTTGTAATATGCTACATATTTTTTTGTAAATTCTGAAGGTAATGAATATGGGTGTTGTTGTATAATGACAATTTTTGTAATATATGCTACATATTTTTGTAAATTCAGAAGGAAATTGATATCTTTCTATTAGGAATGGAAATTGATATCTTTCTATCAGTCGTAGAAATTGATATCTTTCTAACAGTTTTATCAATGATACAAACTAATATCTATTTGTATCAAAGTTTATATATCACATGTATCGAAGCTTGATTTGAAAAGAGAGACAAATGTTGACTTAACTTGAAAAGAGAGGTCAGTGAGGGATTAGAAGCTACCATTAAAAAGATTTTTTCCTCTGTATTATCCCCTTTTTAATTAAAAATTAAAGAATTGATATATGGAGTTTCTTTTTATTGGTCTCTCTCAGTTCTATCACGGGTAGAAAATTATCAGTTTCTATCAGTGATAGACACTAATAAAAAGATATAATTTTTCATCAATGATAGAAACGGGTATCATTGTGTATCAATTCAATTTTATAGGATTTAATTCAAAAAAATATACATAGACTTTCAATGAGTTTATACACCACATGTTTCAATTCAAAGATGAATACAAACTACATTGTCAATTTTTATTGATATAAGGAATTTGAAAAAATAACACTCATAAATTCCAATGTAAATCCATTTGGTGATACAACATAAAAATGAAACTATAATGATTACATCATTAATTAATTTGACGAAGTTTGCGAGTCCTAGAATGATGACCCTTGTCATGACAACTACTACATCTTTTTAAGCTACTATTAACTTCATCGATTGATAGAATTCTTAATTGTTTAGGTCTTCCACCTGAACGTTTAAAAATAGGAGGTAAAGCTCTAACATTGTCAATTTCAACCCTTCAATTTGAATAAACTCCAACTGGTCGCAAACAACCTAAATATGTTGATAACAATGTATGTGAATCATAATAATAGAACATATAAGAATAAGTATCTAGGTTAAGCACCCGAAAAACAGCAAAAGCGTGAGAACAAGGAAACTCATACAAATTCCATATTCGACAACTATAAGATCCCAAGTTCAACTTTATTATGAATTGTTTATCACCAGCCATTGCATTGTATTCAACATTGTTGATAGGATGAACCTATAAAATGAAAATAGAAAAAAAAATCAACATTTACAAATAAGCATTCATAGTTCTATCACAGTATATCATTGATAGTAAGTGGCAGACTTCTATCACTAATAGACCGTGACAGACTTCTACATCGATGTGCATTGAGTACTTGTTGTGTGGCATAAGTCCAATAACATAGATAAATCAATAGAAGCATCCAACTGAGTTCCATTCAAGATCAAACTAACTAAATCACCCAAATTCATCATATCATCAACAAGTCACTACAAGAAATATCAGTTACGATAGCATAAAAAAATGCTATTATTGATTTTCAATAGCATTTTCGAAATGCTATTGTAGCCGATGTTATTGAAAGTCCATGACTTTTCAAAGCGTTTTTACAACGCTATGAAAAACGCTATAATATGTCTCTATTGATAGCACATATATGATGCTATAAATGTTTTTTATAATGTGAAAAAAAACGCTATTGAAAATTGGATAGCGTTTTTTATTCCGTTGGAAAAATCGTTATCAAAATGTTTCAATAGCGTTTTCAATAACATTAGAAAAATGCTATAAAAGACATTTTATAGCGTTTTTTATTGCATTCGAAAAATGGTATCAAAACGTTTCAATAGTTATTTTAATAACATTAAAAAAGCTCTATCAAAATGTTTCAATAGCGTTTTAATAACATTGAAAAAATGTTATAAAAGACTTTTTGTAGCTTTTTTATTGCGTTCGAAAAAGCGTTATCAAAATCATTCAATAACTATTTTAATAACATTGAAAAAATGCTATAAACCATTTTTTTTAACGTTTTATGAATGTTGTTGTAGCAAAAAGTCTTTGACTTTTAATAGCGGTTTTTGTAGAAATATTAATAACAATATAAAAATTTGATATATTATAGCTTTAATTCATTGTTATGAAAACGTTTCATGATATTGAAAAAGTATTATAAAAATGTTATAACAATAAAAATACATTATAAAAGACTAGATATGTTATTGAAGGTCTCTTATTTTTATTAGCATTATTTGTTGTAATGGAAAAAAGTTATAAATACTCCATTTTTACCCACAAACTTTATTGTTGATTGACCCTCTATAGCATTTTTTGTAATAATACAAACATAACTATAATTGATCTAATAGCACCTATCCAATATTATTATTGTACCAAATTATAATCATATAGATATTTATAGATCAAGTTTTAATTTGCCATACTAAGAAGGTAGTTCACATTCATCCAAATCTATAATTACAATTACAACCAAAATATTCAAATTTATAACATACAAAAAGAAAAAGAGCATTATATACATTCAAATGTTTGAAATAATCATCAACACTAAGTTCCAACAAAGTCCTTAACTACTAGAACAAGTAAATTCTTAACTCAAATAAAATGACTTAATATATATAATTCCAAAATTTTGATAGGATAAAAAAAGATGTTTAAAGTGTAGTAATACCAAAATTATCCCACATATATGTGTTGCTTCCATGTTTTCTCCACACATCAATCACCTAACAAAAAATAAAAAAATATCATTATCTAACTTTAACAATAAATATTTAGTTAAAAAACTAAATAAATACCTAATTGACAAAGTAACTAAGTTAGTGATTCAATTCCAACATTCATGATTCATGACCTTGAGGTGGAATCGTTTGATACAGTTTAGGTTGGTTTCTACACAGTCAACACAATCAATATCATTACTTTCAACTCCACCTCACCGTAAAGGAAGAAACTTCCAAGAATGTCAAGTTTCTAGAGTGGCATAATTAGAAGGTAAGAACTTGCATTAGGGAGTTAACATAATAGATTATATCAGGAATGCTTCCTATGAAAAAAAAAAGACTATATAAAGGGACAATCTTCCTTTGTGTTTGGGTTGCACCCATGCATTCATAGTAGTGGAGCATTTGAGGAATTAGATCACATTGCATCCTTTAGAGATGACAGTTTGCTAACTTGATTTCCAACTTTTGTTGAAGGCCTTTGGAGTTAGTTTTGTTTGTAATAGAGATTGTGGTCTTATGTGATAAAAATCTTCAAGACCACATAGGCAACCATCCTAAGAGTCTTTGGATTCATAGAATGGATGAAATGAACCCATATGACAGGAAAAGAAATTGAAATCATTACACGAGCATTCAAACAAAGGAATTTTGCCTTAATGAATGTATTAATATTGACCTCTATATGGACATAATAAATATCTTGTCAAGTAGAAAAGGTAAATTGAAATCACTAATTGGTCATTACCTTTGTATATTGTCCCCTCACGACCATCATTCTTGGTAGATGATCTTGGAACATGCTGTGAAGGTGCATATTCAATCACTTGTTGCTTTCTTGATGAAAACTAATTGTTGAGGCTAGATGCAACCCTTTTTTTGTTTATTGCTTCTTAATTGTCTTATTGTTTATCCATCGTAATTCCGTCATTTTGCTTCTAATCAATGCCAAAGGTTATGGGAGAAGGTCAAGGACGTAATATACAAATAAGGACACAACTACTAATTTATCTAGTGACTTCTCACACAAGCATTCAAATGGCTTGATCTTAGAGATCAGAGGTAAGGTGTTTAGACCTGCTAAAATAACCAATAGTTAGCTGCAAAGGAAAGTTACTAAAAACACATTCATTTACCTGTAATTTAACAGGATATCATACAACCTATGCACATCTTTGTTTTCGCTGAAAACAGTAAAGATTGACTGCTCTTGACTACATCAGAAAATAAATGATCTCATCGTGTTTGAAAAGATACATATACTTTCAGTAGTTTACTCAACCAAGTAGCCAAGGCTATAAAAATTCAGTTCACATAATTGACAAATGTTGAATAAATGGTTTGATATGACTAGATAGACAAGGGACAAACAATAAAAACATAGCTAACCTGTCCCAAATTATACTTCTCTACCTCTAAAAGTTCAACAAGAACTTCAGTGTTAACTTGCTCAACTTTAGAACGACAAAGAGGTATAGAGAAACAAACACCGTGGTCCAAATTTTTGAATGGGAAAATGTGAGGTTACAAAAAGTTGAATTCATGACAATGAACATAGAGCAAGCAAACAATATAGCTTTTGTTAATTCAATATTTGTTCGTTAGTATAATTTGATTTAGTGGGCAAGAGGCACCTACAAGAGACTATTCTTAGGAAATAATGCATAAATAACATATCTGAGGTGGTAATTTAAAACAAAATTCTAAACAAATTAATAAATGAACCTTCATTAACCTACAAAATAGAATAATGAAGGTGAAAATTTCTACAAAAGAAGTAAAATCCATTGTTAAAAATTTAAATAAATACAACCAGTTTCCATCTTAGCCGCATGTCTAAATTGAAAAGGGAAAATAGTAATGAATGGGTTAATCTTACATTCTCGCTCAAAATGATTTTAGCTAGCAGCTTGAAATATTATTTCATCCGATAGAAACTTAAAAAAGGAAGACCTAAATGAACTACAAGCATAATCTAGAAAAGTTAACGAACATTACTGAAGGTAGTTATCATAAATATTACTGCAAGCTTCCTAATAGAGTACCTTGCACAATCACAGTCTTGTGATCCTGTAGGATACACATAATCAGTCTAACGTCCCGAAGGATGCAATAATCAGTCTAATGTTTTGTAGAAACACAAATCATTTAAATAATCCAGCAGGATAAAAAGTGGTAATCCCGTAGGACACCTGCAAGATAACTACACAATAGGAGACTAATAATTTTTTCCTTCAGTCCATTCTACCATCTTAACAGTCATTCGCAATACAGTCAAATGTCCTTATCACATAAACTCTTCACTTAACCCCTAACACTCACATTACTCTAATTTAGCCCCAATACCAGTCAGAAACATATCAGTACATCGGTCAACAACTAAGTGATCATAATGTTTCCTTCAGTCTACCAGAGCCCAACCATACCGTCTCCTCAGTTCCAAAGAACACAATCATAACCATATATCCAATTAGTCATAACATGCACTTAACTACCAAGTCTGCATCCATTCATACATAGATATGTATAATTTTCTCAGTCGAACACATCATACAATGAACATTAAGTCTACATTCAAAGTATATATATCATAACCATCATCTTCATTCAGTTCAGATCTAACAGTACAAACCAACACAACTCAAAGCTATAGGTGAGTCCAATAGAAAGCCCCTTACCTCAAAGTTACTCAAATTTCTCGAACAACTATATCCAACGAACACCTAATCATAAGAATAAAAGAATTCAATTATTTCCATGATACAATCTCTCCATTAATTTCTTCAAGGTAACAGCTTAGCTTACCAAGGTATTGGCGAAACGAACTCCAAATTCACAAACTGGTTGTGAATTCAAGTGACCCAACGTTACCCTCAACACCTTCAAAATTCAGATAACACATTAATCAACTATTACAACCATAACGTTTGAACGACTTTGAAACAATTACAACCCACAACTTAAATTATTACCAACCAAAACAACTTTGATGGTTTATAGAAGGAAGAGGCAGCGACTAACGATCCTAACAAAAATTCATGCCAACTGATCAGAGAAGTTGGCTTGGAATCTGCAGTTGGAAGTCAAAAAGCAACGTTTGGCGAACAACTAAACGATGCAGACTCGTAGAGGTGAATAGGTCATCCGACAAGCGATTGATGAAGCGTGCGACAGCTTTACTAACCAGGACGAACGAACATAGAGGGTCACAACAAATGGAAACAGAGGGTCACGACAAATGGAAATAGAGAGTTGAACGCGGTCAGAAACAGAGGGTTGAACGCGGCCAAAAACAAAGGGTTGAACACGATCGAAAATAGGTGGCCAGATTGGAACGACAGCTATGGTGAACGATGACGGCTGGTTGGGACTTCGTCAGACGGGCAGGGGAAGGGAGACGCGACGACTAGGTCATGAAGAAGAAGGAAAGAAAATTGTTGAAGGAGGGGTGGCCATGCACGAAGAAGATGAAGGGAAGGGAATTTCTTTTCTTTTTTTAAAATAATAAAATAAAAATAATAATAATAATAATAATATTATTATTATTATTCTCTAACATTTTTTCCCCTTCACCTCTTTTCTTTTCCATCTATTAAAATGTTTTCTTCCAAGCTAAAAGAGATAAATTGCACCCAACAAACATTTAAAATCCTAAAATAAAGTAATTCGATTAAAATCAATTACCTTAATGCTTGGGGTGTTACATTATTTCCTCCTCAAGAAACTTTCATCCTTGAAAGTTCTAATCCTGGAAGAAGTCTGGGTAACGAGCTCTCATGTCATCTTTTCGCTTCCATGATTCCTCTTCAAGTCGATGATTTTGCCACAATACCTTCACTAATGCAATCTCCCTGTTACGAAGCATTTTCATCTCTCTAGCCAAAATCTCAACTGGTTGGTCCACATAACTCTATTTCTCATCAATCTCTAGTGGTTCATAGTCCACTACATGAGATGGATCTGCCACATACTTCCTCAACATCGAAACATGGAGACATTATGAACTGCAGAGAGAGATGGGGGCAATGCCAATCGATATGCCACAACTCCAATTCTCTCTAAAATCTTAAATGGTCCAACGAAACGATGACTCAACTTCCCTTTCTTTTCAAAATGCATATCACCTTTCATAGGTGCTACCTTCAAGAACACCTTATCTCCCACATCAAACTCAAGATCTTTTCGTCTCACATCAGCATAACTTTTCTGTCTACTCTGCGTTGTTTGCATACCTGCTATAATCTTCTAAATAACCTCATTTGTAACGATCCAACTTTTCTAGCTAAGTCAAAGTCATTATTTTAAAACCATGACCTTATTTTACACAAAAACTCCAATTTAAATTAAAAATTCAACTCTAAAAGAAACTAAAATTTGAGTTCGGGTCTTGTTTAAAATAACCAAAATTTGAAAGTAAAACTCCTAAAACACAAGTCTATGAACTCAATGAAACCACATAGTTTTCTAATCAGTCTTAAATACTAAAAACGAAATAAGAAAACATACACATAAGCGGAAGCAATTGACAACATCCCCTATGACAATCACTCCTCCTTCTTGCCTCTCACCAGTCTACCTACTTTGTTATCTTTGCCTTAAAAACATTAAACATAAAAGGGTGAGTACGAACACACTCAGTAAGAGACCACTATGGTCCCATTACGAAAAAATAAATTATTAGCTTCCTAATGGAGTACCCTGAACAGTTGTTGGGGCAAATATTGACCCATTTAAAGATAGCCTATTCTCAATCCTTATCATGCATACTTTCACTATTTTTATATTTTTATAAAAAATATGAAAGTAGACCTCAATACAAATTCAACAACATGAAAATCACTTAAATCGGAGTTCAAACGAAGGAGAATGGGCAAATTTAACATAAGGGAGCATTTTGGTAAATATCAAAAAAGATGGACACGTGTCAATTCCTCAGTCACACACACCCAGCCTTGAAGTTACGGGTTCGAAACTCACCAGATGCATTTTTAATCTGAATTATATAAGGCAAAAACGACGTTGTTTTGAGGACTTCAAGCGCGTCCCCGAAGTCACAAGTTCGAATCTCCCTCACACAAAAGATTTACCATCTATTTTTCTTCAATCTGTGTCTTTAATGATTCGATGGCTCTCCGTGCACCACGTGGCATGATCTCAATGCATGTGCACCTCAGCTACCCGAGTTCGAGTCCCAGCCAGCACAATTTATTTCTTTTCCTATTTTTTTCGTGGCATTTTTGTAAATAATATAAAAAAGTTCGAAATTCTCCAATTTTCATCTTTTCTTTTTGGATATGGGCTTAGGAATATAATTTTGGCCCATTTCCTCTATTTCTCGCTATAAATACCCCAATTAACCCATAATTTCACATTCAATTCCAATACAATTCACTGTTCCCTCCAAAACTACCCCTAATTTCTTCCAAATTCCAATTTCTCTATCCTCACTCTATAATTTTTTATCTTCAAAAATTTTTCCAGAATTATTGAAGATGGAAGGCTAATCTCTTGAGGTAATTTGGGCTTAGGTAATTCCAACCTTTGAGAATTTGATTAATTTGATTTTTCATTACAATTAGGGTTTGATTAGTCTTTGATTTTCATGTAATTTTTGTT